>OY735254.1:7227688-7444159 GCA_963457715.1 Argyresthia albistria | reverse complement strand
GCTGAGGTGCGGCGGCGGCCGGCGGGCGGCGGGCGGCGGGCGGCGGGGGAAATTGCCTCAAGCTCAAGTCTGCGGGGAACTTGCCGATAGATTTAATCTACATATTTAAATTAACATCATCATCATTGGCCTCATCATCTTTTCGGATGTTTATCACAGCTGCTGTGTATCTGTGTACTTAAATTAATGCCTGTTGTTTTTAATTAATGCCTGTTGTTTTTTTTCTTTTAATTAAATAAAATCATCATCTGGGAGTTCTAAATGGTTGGTTTGTGCACTTTGTGAAAGAAGCCGGATTTTTTACCACAGCTAGTACGCGTGTGTCTTGGTTCATATTTCGAAAATTCGGATTCAACCTGAGAGACCCGTGAGGGTCAATTCAAAAACTTTTTTTTTTCAGTTTTTCACGTTTCATTCAAAAACGGTCCATATCTGTAAAAAAAAAAAACATGTACGACTAAATTAAAGAAGACAACATTTTGCGTCGATGACAAAAATAAATACTAAAATTGGTCCAGTAGTTAGACTTTTATGGGGGTCCAAACTACGCCTAAAATAATCAAGATGAATTTTCAGTCTAGTCTAGAATCAGTATGTGCCCCACAGATATCGAGAGACAGACCCTTGGCGCTATGCTTGTATCGGAACCAGCGGCAGCGTCGCCGGAAAACTATGAACACGCACACATCTACACCACTGATACATCAAACTATCTGCTTTTATTGGAGTGTAATGTCATGCAGACTCATGTACTGTACCTGTCGTCCGAACACACCCACACTACAGCAGGTACACTAGTAGGCGTGGTCACACTTCGCTTCCGTACCACGATGCATCTTTACTTTCGTATTCCAAATATGTGTGAAATTTTCATTGTTTTTTAAACAAACAATCAAGCAAGCAAAACGTATTTGTGACTTACTTCACCGGACACCTGTAGTCATGAACATGGGGCTCCGGCGGCCGGGGGCTCACGCTCCGCCGCCCCGGGTTCACACCCGCATCCGTCCACTAGCCACTTACTCATCGCGGAAATAAACTTTTCGACTCCTGCAACCGGCGGATAGCACAGAGTCGTAACATAAACTAGAAGTGATGAGAGCTCGGACCGCGTTACCTTGAAACTGCATGCCAAGAAAGCCTAGATCAATTCGAAACTACCGTTTACATCGACGCCTTTCTACCTGCACTGACTGGCTCGCTCTATCTCTAGCCGCCGCCCGTTTGGATTGCGTCTCGATACGGACATACAAGAATCTCACGCAAGACTTCACCTCTGTGGTTGACATGTGTGTGATCAACTGATCAAGGAAAAGTATTCCAATATATACATAAATTTAATCTTTTAATTAAGTATGACATTAGAATCATACTAGGGTGCAGATTTGAGTAACAGACAGACTTTGAGAGACAGGTGTTATTCAATTGTACCTCTCGTGTCTCGGGAAAAGTCATAATGGTGCCTGGTAGAGATGTAAATTGAAAAAAAAAACGTTTTCTTTCACAAGCTTGAAAAAAAAACATGAAAAAAAAAACATGGCACCATAGTTATTTTTCTAAATTAGGTTTTTTTTTCAGGAAATAAGGAATTCTATATCTGAAACTACACCCATTTGCACTATTACGTAAGTTAGTCTTGTCCTAGCTAAGACAAGCCTAACCATAGAGTACAATGAATGGCTTATCACTCGTTATATGTAGAGCTCGTCTAAGCTGAAATGACGCGCCCCACTCCTTGGTTTTGTATGACAAGTAAATACAAAACCAAGGAGTGGGGCGCGTCATTTCAGCTTAGACAAGCTCTATCTATATCTCTGTATATTGAATGCGCGAGAATCATACCCAAGCTTCGCGGAAATGGTGAGATATTTTACTAATAACATATTTATGACACTAACCGCCGCACTCAGAGAGATTTAATCAACCATTAAGTCAGTTCCAAATTTAAATTTACATACAAAATCCTTTACTTAGTAATCCTTAATGAATCATTAAATGACTCTGGGTACGGCGGTTATATAAATATTTTGAAATTCTGATCTGCACTGGCTAATGCTTGGCCCTCTCTAGTAAGTGCACGAGGAAAAGCCAACTGGTTGAAAAAAGCTGGCCACTTGCACGGCTAGCTGGTTCATTATTATGAATAAGTTTATTTGGGTTATTTAGGGTCAATATTTGTGTAACAGAAAGGTGTAGTCATATTTTAGGGGGTTGTTAGGGACATCATTCTGAGCAACTTTCGCTATGTAACCTATTTGATCAGAGCAACTTTAATTTTCACTTCTCTATACAAATCAGCTGACCGCCAGGACCAAAACGTATGGAGCAATGAAAAATAAAGTTGCTCTGATCAAATCGGTTTCTTAGTAAAAGTTGCTCAGAATGGTCTCCCTAACAACCCCCTAAAATATGACTGCAGGTTTCAAGTTAACTCCCTTGCTGTCTTTCGAACCTGTGTAAGCACATTATGTAGATTATGCATGTGACGTGGTATTAAACCCTGATATGAATATAATAATTAAGGTTAGTTCAATGAACACATCGTCTTTGATTTTCGCTTACGCAGTAGCATTAACATGAAACAGGACTCTTTAACATAAAACTTATACAAGGTGTAAATGAATTAACGCAAAATGAGAAACTACTTTGTTAGGGACATCTTCTGAGCAACTTTTATTATAAACCAATTTGATCAGAGCAATTTTCAAAGCACTTTCTCATTATGCGTTAATTAATTTACAACTTGTTTACTTTTTAACTTTCATATTTGCAAAGCGCGTCGGCAGGCGCGTCGCCATTGTTGCTCGCTAATGTCAAAGGAGTTGGCAAAATGTACCATGGACGACTGCCCCAGACATGTACAAAGACTTCTCAACAGCCAACAGCATTCAAATATTAATTCATAAATTACTGCGTCTGTATTTAGTTTGTAGAACTTGTAGGAAATAATTGAAACAAAAAGTAAACTTTAGAAAAAACCGACTTCCACAAACCCTATTTGATTAGATTGAGTTTAATACTAACTGTAACCCCTTATCCCCCCCTCCCTTGGGGAATAAATTTTGTCAAATGCTATATCAGTGCTACCCCACGCGACTAAGGAACCCCTGTACAAAGTTTCATGGCTCTATAGGTCCACCGGTTTAGGCTATGCGTTGCCTGCCCGTCAGCCACGCATTGTATTTGTACCTAGTATTGAGCAGATCTGGTGGCCATATGTGGTCTTCATCAGCAGTTCCGCATCACAATATTATGCTTACCATGTGCATTTGCACGAGTTATTATGAAATACACAAAAATCACTATAGGTCTGCCTATAATATTTGAAGAGTTCTCTCGATTTCTCCAGGATCCCATCATCAGATCCTGACCTGGTGTCAATGGGACCACCCTTGAGGTATTACCTATACGCCGAAAAAAGATTTGTTCAAATCGGTTCATAATTGGCGGAGCAATCGCGTAACAAACATAGAAAAAAAAAAAAAAAACATACGGGTCGAATTGAGAACCTCCTCCTTTTTTTGAAGTCGGTTGATAAGTAAATAATTAATAGTTGTTCATGTATTTCTGTCTTTTGACGTCGCTAGAGGTGGGTGACGTAAAGTTTTTCATTTTGATAAGTATAAAGTGTAGCTGTAAAGTGTAAAGTGCAAGCAATGTCAGCCCCAGCCAGTGCAGGCTTGCGTTACAGGGGGCTAGCCGCTTCACTAATGGAGATTGAAGGTTTCTTGACGGACTTTTCTCGCGTAAGGACACCGTCCATACAAACTAACAAGAGCGAACAATAGACATTCGACGTGCGAGAGGAGAGGCACGATGCCATTTTCTTGTACCAAGAGTAATAATTTAATCCACCATCCCCTAAGGACCCTGTTGTAAACCTAGCCTCTGTCTGGAAGGTCCTTAAACAGTTCTATACAATTCTTGAAAGTCATTTGTTGCGCTTAATTTATTGGAATTATTGCTCTTGTATGTACTCTTGTACTGTAATGGAATCGTGTAAATGGCCAAATAAACTTACCTGACATCTTCCAACTCGTAGAACATGTCCTTCGACGAGTCGTGGATGTAGATCTTCACAAGCGGACTGTCCATGTACTGCATGGTCAGTTGCTTCGGGAAACTCCGAACGAACAGTGCCTTCACCGTGTCAATAGAAGTGATTTCATTCGGGAGGAGAGCTCGTTTCGTCTCGTTTCTGTACTGCAGGAAGACAAGGCCTGCGGAGAAAAATTACGAGGGTGAAATAGAAACTTACGACCCAAGGTAAGCATTCTACTTTACATCATTCAAGCGAGGTAAATAAAACATTTGTGCACTGAAGTTGCAGTCATATAAAAACTTAAACGGTTTTTTTTCATTTCAGGATATAAAATATTATCCATTATTTTTTCAAATTATAGTGATTTTTGTCAATACCCGGGAAAATTTAGGGTGTCAAAACACGCGTATTGAATTTATTTTGGATAATTTGAAAAAAAAAAAAAACAAGATTAACCCTTAATTCACTTCCTAAAATAAAAATAGTAAAAAGACTTAAATTTAAAAAATGTTTTATTTGAGAAACCCTACCTAGAAAATATATGAGTCCCGGGGACTCATAGAAGTGAATTACGTTAGTTATTTTCACGAAGTGAATTGAGGGTTAAAAACAATGCGACTTTTATATTTTTATATTAGAGACATAATATTTTTTTCTTTTTTCTAAAAAGTGAACAATTAAAAAGTTAAGATGTTTTTTTTTTATGCACAATATTGTCCAGTTTGATATGTAATGTAAATGACGTCATCCCTCATCGTTTATGGTAAAACATGTGATTTGAAAATGGAACGTTTTCAAATTAACCATGCATTGTGATTGGAATGGAAAGGCCAACTTACGCGGACTCCGTGGACAGCAGTAATACCTCTTCCCTGAGCTTGGATGATGTAAAATCATTTCAGTTTGATAACGGGTTTGAAGTCTCACCCAGCGGTCTTTCCAAGGTTTTACTCGGCGTTCTAACAACTGGCAGAGAAGACCGTTGTTTGCCTCCTCTCCTGAAGCCTGTCGATGAGGTCTCCACTTCCGACATGATGCCAGGGTCGTCGTCGAAGAGTAGACCATTAGACGGTGGTTGATATCCCCTTGGTAATGGCGGCTGGAAGAAATTGTCAAGGTCAGGAATGGTTGATTATAAGTTCACTAAACTCACTTCACTGCACACGCTCACGTCGCGCTCCTCGACACTGAGACTGGAAACTAAACAACTGTATCCAATATTCCTCGTCAATTGAAGTCGAAGAAATGTAGAGGAATTTGTTCGTAAAACTTAACATTTTGAAGAACTTTTAAATTGGTGAAATTATATATTATATAGATTTCAGTATCAACACGTGTAAAATAATGTGTATGAAGTTTACTGGGAATTTTCTGGTCCCGGGAAATTAATATCAACTATGATTGAGCATGGGCATGATATAACGGTCAAGTGCGAGTAGGACTCGCAGACCAAGTTCCGCACACTTTTGGAGATTGTTACCTCGTAACTGGTGTAATTAGGTTTCCACATAAAAAAAGTATAATGTCATCCATGTAAACCAAATTATATATTTTTGCAGAAAGACGGGAAGCCTTGCCTTTACCTTGAGATGACTATGAAAATCCAACCATTTTACAGCATAAACGGTCGTGGTGTTCGATTGCGTTGACCTAGAAAGTTGTATTTTCACAGCTATATGGGACCATAGACTTGACCAATCATGATAAATTTCAGCTTGATACGTTCTTGATATAAAAGATCTTGACAGACAGACGGACGGACAAGGAAGTGATCCTATGTGTTCCTTTTTAGTTTAGTTTAGTTTTGAATGATATTTGTAATTATTTAATTCGTAATTTTGTGTTTTGTTTGTGCCGCCTTGGCTCGTTTGCTGTAATGTCACAATTATAAAATGGTACAAATAAATAAAATAAATAAATAAAATGTACATATAGGTATATACATATACTGAATGTGAAAATAGTCAAGTTTCACAACATCTCTAATGAAAAGTCCTATTTGATTTTTCACTTTGTATTGATGTTTGGAAAACTACTGTACTGAAGCTGTTTCAGAGCAGGAAATGGATTTTCAGCTAACTAAGTAATGCAAACAGTTTTACTATCGCAAGTTTGAGGTTACATGGTCGTGACGTGAAGGCTAATTTGTAGCTTGATGACTTCATTAGGTATGTACAAAAACATAGTTTTACAGGTTATAATGAGTGTATGACGAATGTGTTTTATTGTACTTAAAATTAGTATTTCTTTTGTTAAATTATGAAATAATTTCATATTTATTGAAGCGATAGTGTACAATTTAATCAAAGTGCTTAATTAAAATAAGATTGATTTATTTAATAGTGATGGTTAGATTTAAAAAAAGTTAACCACAAGTGCAAATGAACTTATAAATAATAGTTAACGCATAAATAAGTTTACAAAACATGCACCGCCACTGGAAGTTTGTCAGGTAACTATATAACACTTACCTATTTTGGTAAACCGTTAAAATAGCCAACTGTTATGATTACATTGTAAGAATAGCGTGCAATGCTCGTCATGATTTCATTTTCATGGGACCAAATAATGGTACAATACAAGAAATAATAAGATAAGGTACCATTTGGGTAAGTCATGGTTATATAGAATTATTACTAAGAGTTTAATTTACTATATGCGATGATGGGTATACAATACATTTTGGAAAAGATGGTCCCAAGAAAAGTTAAACCGGCCGGTTGGCTGAAGTAGTAAAATTATGATTGATGGAGTTAGTGGATTAGTGAACAAGTTACTATTGTGTTGGTACCTTTCGCAACCAAGGATCCCTAGGGTCTAGGTTTTGGTTCTTGTGGTCACGATACTTGGTGACAGTAGCGTATTCCGGTGCATTTGGATCAAGCCCGTATCTCTGAATGTGTAATAGAAATAATGCATTTATAAATAATGAGTTATTAGTTTAGTTTTATATACATTGAATTGCAGGAATTATGAATAAACTGCCATTATTTAATAAAATACCTACTTTAAGTATGTACTATCAACTTCAGCCAGTCCATGAGTATGCGAAAGACGTTTTTTTTTTTCTAAAATATTCTTGATAATATTTTTTTCCTATTTTTTAAAGTTATTGTAATACATTCAAACAACAAAGAATAGCAGAATCATTACACAATCCGCGACGTCATTCATGCATTCAAGCACAATATTATCACATTGTGTGTTGTAACTACTATGGTATTTTACGGAAAAATTAAACTTTATTATGTTAACCTTCGGGCCATTTGCACCAAAAACACTAATTATGATTAGCGCGCTAATCGCAATTAAGTTTGACATATTTCATACATTTTCACAGCTGCTAAATAGAATTAAGACGCTAATCGTTATTAAGTTTTTGGTGCAAATGGACCTTAAGATATGATATTTATTTTGTTGTCACCTAATAAAATTTCCTAAAAATATAATGTTTTTCACTTCACACTTCGGTCAATATAGAAACCTGTCTGCCCTATCCTATTATATTAAAAAGGCAAATCTGCCCTCGAGAACATAAGTTTGTAAAATACCTGTAAATACCTCACTCATTATTCATTTAAAATTCCATTCAATTGTTTATTCTCTCTAGCTTTTAGGTCAATTAACAGATTTATTGTTTCTAGTTTAAATATCTTGTTTATTTTCAAAAAAACATTTCTGTCCTTTTGTCATTATTTAGATAGGAATAGCAATAGTTTACATTAACAAACTGGATAAATGTAAACTATTGCGGGTAGTTGCTGTATCAAGCGGGGAAAACCATCGGGTCGGACTTCGATATACGGATATCGAGACCAAACTTGACAGATTCACATACGAAATTACTCGAGATGGTATAGATATCGTACATCGAGACCTATATTGACAGATTCCCATACAAAATCACTCGATATAGGTCTCGATATCCGTATATCGAAGGCGCGAGAATCATCATGCCACTGAGCCTCGATCACGAACGTTCGTTTTATTTTGCCAAAGAACTTTTTGTGTACATGTCACCATTAAATTGTCAAACCAGTTAGATTACAATCTAACACATATCTAACGCCCGGAAGAGCTTCTGGTCCACAAAGGAGCTGATGAAGGGCAGCCTTCCATTGTCACTATGTTATCACTAAAGTGACCTATGATGTCTTGATTATGTGATAGATAATAATATAATACATGTCATTAGACTAAACCTAAACCGTAAGCTCACCTCCATCTCCATAGAGGTGATCTGTACCGGATGGTGCTGGTGCAGGTAGAGATGGTTGCCGGCCAGAGTGTGGCGGCGCGGGTCGTCTCGGCGGGACGCGCGGCCTCGGCTGGGGCCGCGACCGGCCTCGCCGTCCGAGAGACCGCCTGGCGAACAGACTGCGTTGAGGCTCGATTCTAATTATAATTATACAGGGTGTAACAAAAAGTTGTAGTCAACTTTTAAGGGTTAGGAACTTCATTCTGAGCAACTTTATCTATGTACCCGATTTAATAGCATTCGATATGCCGACAAGCTAGGCGTAGCAAAATGTAAGAGCTCCCTCACAAGAAGAAACATATATGGAATGGCTCCGATAAATCTATAATGCCATTCCGGATACAATAAGGAGGTTGGACAATTTACAGGCTTTGTTTGAATTTTTGATCGACAAAGCATACTACAATGTCACAGAGTTTTTAGAGGACAAACTGTAAACATGCAATTGACATCTTATATGAACAACATTGGTATTATGTGTATATTATACAGAATATCCACATGGTTCAGAATGGTGCCTTCTACACCCCAAAATTTATGTCGCTCCATACTCCAAACACCCTCCAACCAAACACATAACTTAGTTGGACGTACACGTACATGAACGACACGCAACGCAGGCAGTCAACTGATTTAAGTTGTTGTCTCTATGAATTCCTAAATAACCGCGTCCACCATCCCTCCCTACCTACCGCATCTATTACCGGAAAATATTTGCAAAATGTCAGAATCAAAATCCATTTGCCTGATGCCTGCCTGCGGCTGCGTTATATTATAAGCCCCGCAGAATGGAATTTCCCCTGACAGTTCCATACATTTCTAATAAAACATAGCTCTTATTTCTATAGACGCTGTCTAGGCCTGTCCCGTTCCGCCGCACGGATTATTTTTTTATTAGTTAGACAGGTAATTATTTATTACACTGTCAGATCTCTGAGCTGCGCTGAAAATGGACCCTCGTCCGAAATAGCTCTCTTTCACCCCTTGTGTAACAAACTACTAACACTACACTTGATGTTGTAAGATCTTGATTACATACGTCAGCACTTGGTTTATTTGAGTTACTTGTATTGATGCATTATCCCAGATACTAACAGAATTTATTACGACATGTTATTTAAGTGGTTTTCATCGTGTAAGAGGATATCAAAATGCTTCTGCTATACAAAGATAAACATTAGGGACTTGACCTGGGGTGGGGGTGGGACTCGCGCGCTTGGAGTTCCGCTCGCCAAAAGTAGTTTTTGTAGCGAGGTATGAATAATTACAAGCCAAGGTCAACGAAGATTGCAGAAGTGAGAAGCGAATATAACTCGGGAATAGGAACAAGTGGAATGACAATTGTGCGCTCGCACCTAATCTGAATCAACGTAAGCGCCAAAACGAAAAAATAAACTATTTCAGGGAATGACATTTCAATCTTCAAATCGCTAGTAACAACAATTCCCCACATATTACAATTCATAGAAAGATCATATTTACTACTACTGCGGTATAGTAGGAAAATATATTGGAAATAGGGTTGACTTTGGATTTATTTTCTATCTATAATTTTTTATATAAACACGTTTTCCATCATGAAAACCCTAGATCATACAGTCAAATTGCATATACGAGAAATTGATCACGATTTGCCGAGTATTTCCTGAAATACAAATGAAAAAAAACACTAATTTATTGAGGAGCCTTAAATTACTTGTGGCTTTTTGACAAAAGGTTGAGGAGGATTTCTAAGGGTGGACAACATAAGAAGATGAAGATCTCGACAAATTTCACTACCTACCAACATATAAAAATGTCTGGCATGAACAGAAATAATACCACAAACCAAACATGTGGGCTTCTCACAACTTATAATCAGCTAATCCGACTAATGTTTAGTAGTAGCACAGATACTATAATATTATACTAATAGTAGTAGTGACATTCTGTATGTTCTCATTCGATCGTGCTCCGCCCATGTTTTTCATTCGGATAGGTAGTTTTGCCTTACATCAAATGGTAGGTAGTTTTAATTATTTTATAAGTTGGTAGCGTTGAAATGGGTAATTACAAATCCAAGTTTTCCACCTCGAAAACCGGATCACCAGTTAAAATCTTGGAAATATAGGTAATTTTTCACTTTTCCACTCCTTATCCGAAAACCGAACGTATACTTGTAAAAAGATGTGTATGAGTACCTACCTACATCGAAGAAGACAAAATTTCGGGATGATGTCATTTTTTTAATTAAAATTGGTCCAGTAGTTTGACATATAAGGGGGTCCAAAATACTCCCAAAACAATCAAGATGGATTTTCAGTATAGAATCAGTATGTGTTCCATATCTTATATTATTTACCAGGCCACATTCACATAGTAACTTTTGCGACGCAGTACTACATCCCTACTGCATTTTCCAGATTATCTTCCAGGTCCAAAAGGTTTTGGGCCATACCCTTTCAGGGCTTTGAATACCAACTTTATTTGCTACATAAGATTATGTATGGACTTAGTTTAGGCGTCAGGGAAATTGTAACCGATTAAAACCTAAGTCATTAAATGTAATTACACCTATTCATGTAAAATTTAAATGTAAAATGCCTATTTTTCTAAATAAATAATAATAATAATTATTATTAATGGATCCGAGCTATATCCAGATACCGTGGGGCCACTCCTGCCATGTCGCATGGTAGAGGAGTTCCTACTGCATGTTCAAGATCACAGTTCTTCTTCTTCTTCTTCTTTTTATTAATGGCGTCCTAACCTCTTTTGAGGTTAATTTTGCCAGTGTCAAGTGGTCAGGTTCTCCTTTGAGAACCTGGAAACTAAAATGTCTTGAGATGATTTGATGAGATGATGATGATGATTTTCAAGATCACAGTTTGGGTCCCAAAGTTTACCGGACGATATATTTTCAAGCCTTTATGACAAAGTCAAAAAACAGTTAGAAAGGAGGATGCAAACTAAAGGAGGATGCAAACACTTTGGTTGTGCTTGTAAAGTATTTAGGGTGACCATCTGACCCTGAACCAAAAGAGGACATATATTTTAATTATTATTTTTTGTACCAAAAACAAAACGATGACTTTGTGAGCTCTCATCTACAGCATAACATTACTAACTTAGAGTACTTTTTTGCTACACGACCCCGCAGTCACCCTGTATCTATAAGGTTATCGTTGGGCGTGTCCTTCCTTTGCTCATGATTGTAAGGATTTGCATAACTTTTAAGGGTTATATCATGTGAAACTACAATTACATATTTAACACCAAATATCAACCATGTGATGATTATGCAAATAAAATTTCTTATTATTGTTTGGATATGTTAGATAGGTATTTACTACCCAACATTGATCCACAAGCTCTCGTATCAGTTCATAATTTTATAGACAACAAACAAATTCAAGTCTCAAAGTCTAAAAAGACAAATGATTGTTCTATCTTCTCTTCGTTTCCATATCAGCCTTTCGTTCAATTAAGACAAAACCAAAACATTTCACCTTATAATAACCCATTAAACATAAAATACACTGGTAAATATGGAACTCACTAGTACACCACACACTCGCCACGGGTGAACCGCACTTAATTATTATATTTCATGTTGACACGAATCGGTATTATAGTTAACATGTCACGTTGATAAAGAGAATAACAAGTAAGATTTTTGACTGAAACATCGACTTCTGATCTGAATGTCCGTATCACACGTCGACCCACAAGCGAGCTGTAAACACGAGGGGCACGCGCCCGCTGCTAGAAATAAAACGCTACCATTCCTATTAATAATAATCCTAGAAAGAAACGTTCCTATCCTGCTCACACTACTTACAAATGGCAAACGGGTGAGCGGAAACGATAGAACCATGATTGAGGATTTGAATACAGTTAAACACCATGAACTTTTAATTAATGATGTTTGCAAATATCAAACACGAAGCCAATTGGCTTGTCGTGTTATGGTTAGGTTAGTATTTCTAATTTTCGTATCATAGTGAGAACTACAAAATGTTATGGGGATGTTGAGATGTTTAAAGGGATCTTAAAAAAAGTTTTGTTCATTTACTCGTATGACAATCTAATTTCTCATGTACTAGAGTCGGTCTACTCTAAGAAAAACGTAAGAAAACGCGACAAATTTTAAAATTCTTATACCTACTTGTAACACCGTGTATTCTAGTCTATGATACCGGCAAAGTATGAAATCAGACTGTCATTGATCAAAATAGGATGGGATAGGTAGTAGCATCAAAACTATTTTTTTGAAATCCTGCTGTTAGGGGCCTGGTATCCTATAGAATGGAATGACGGACTGACTGACGGATGACTGTTTGAAAATTTAATACGATTGTACAGCAAAATGCCCATCTTTAAAAAATATTCCAGCAGTTTGAGATACTTCCTGAATCCACAAAAAATATATGTTATAAAACAATTTTGTGTTTAAAAACATCATAATGCCATTGGAAACTATATGAAAAAAATAATCTAATATTTGTTTTTTTTTAACCTAAAACGAGTTATTCCAGGAGTTTCGTAATTTCGTAATTTCTTTCGTAATTTCTTTATTGTACTCACATGACAGTAAAAATAGCTTAACATAGAAAAAAAAAAATGTACAAAGGCGAGCTTATCTCTAATAAGAGATTTCTTCCAGCAAACCATGTTGGGTAGGAGAAGGAGATGATAGGTAAGGGGAAGAATTGCGCGTACAATAAAGGTTCTACAAGGAACGCTGGTATGTTTGTTATGTGTCAAAATCGGTAATCAGAATATCTGAAAACTTTGTGTTTAACATTTTAGAAATCATTAGCGTATTTTGTGTAATTTGCAAAAAAACACACTGTTTTGCACTTTTTGCGCGGACGTAAGTGTCGAAGCTTACGCCATTATATACTTTATTTTGATATACTTTATTATCCTAATATTTTTCTCTGACATTTTATTAAATGATTTAATTCGTAATCCTTATTAAATTTTATTTTTTGTATGCCTGGATGTTGTTTTATGTTGACATGCAAAATTTCTTATTTTGACATGTTGTATTATTTTACTTACGTTGTTTTAACTAATGTATTAATTGTTTATTTATTAAAGAACACTGTAAAATTTAACATCTTTACTATACTACGATCCACAATAAACAATCTGATTTCTGACGGATTTCATACTATGTCGGTGACATATAGATCATGTCACGATGACCAAAGATATTATAAACAACAGTGAGGCCGCTATAAAAAAGCACTCGTCTAAGTTACGCTAGAATAACTCTACATTATAATTATTCGCAGATATGGAGAAAATCATGATTCATTTCAGAAATTGTTGCCTCATTTCATTACTGTAAGTGTTCGATAGGTCGATTGTTTACATAATTTAGATATAGACAATGTTTATATATCATACAAGTACCTATATATGTAAATAATACATATATTAATCAGTTGATTGCGGAGTTTTCATGTTGAAAAAGCTTGAGTGATGATGACCTTGAACACTTCGATTTGATAAAATACTAACGCACTGCATCTGTGTTCACATCAGATTTTTCAGTCTATGCTTACGCATTTTCATGTTTCATGCTTTCCGTGCGCGCTTGCATATCGAATTCTCGACTAAGTCTATGCCATTGCTTTTAATTGTTGTTTTTGTGATCTATATGTCATATTTTCCTTACTAGAATTTATATGAACCTCAAATGTCTGGGCGAGATTTCAGAGTGTCAGATATAGGTGTATTATTGTAACTAACCGTAGTTCCAAATTTCCTCTGCCTTGCAGTTTCAAGACATGGATTAAATTACTTACCATCCACTCTAGATCCATCTGCATGCCAGTCTTCTTCTGAAACAAATGAAAAATGATGTAGATATTCCATTATTTCCCGCAGTAGTTATGTATTTTGATCCTCTTTGTAACTTCCTTCGGTATTACGAAGTTAGATACTGTCGGAGCCGTTTCATATAACGACGGCATAAATCTGAGCTCATATTTACCGAGCACGTTTTCTCAACAAAACATGAATTTATTTGTATACGAGAGTTTGTTATTGTTAGTAACAAATGTAGCTATCTGATACATCAATAAATACCACTCGTAAAGTAGGTACTACTCTTTTAAGCCTTTATACGTATACATAAGTTATAAGAAATTACACATCGAACTTATTGATCGAAGGAAAATATTTTAATATATATTTCATACTTATCAGTACAGAGCACCGTTCGGTTCGGCGCTATAGAGAAGATACCTGTGCCCAGCAGTAAAGTTGATGTGGGCAGAGTATGATGGTGGTCATGAGTGTCATGATTCATACAAAATTATTGTAATAACGCAACATAATTATTACACACATGCATAATATTAATATAATGTTGAGTGTATGTGTGCAAAAAATATGGGACCAATGCTAAAGATCTGCATTTCATAAATATTCTTACCTATCTAAATATTTTTTATTAAGTAATACAAATCCTGTTGTATGAGCCAAAACTCTGAACAGCAATGCACCAGTTTTTAAGCATTTAAAATTCAACATGACCATTTCTAAAGCAAGTTTCGCCTCTTTCATAAAGTTTATGCTCTGACTGATCAGCCCAATTCACACTTTAAAAAAAATATAAAATACGTAATACTTACTATAGTTCAAGTAATAAAAAATAGAGTTTAGATCCAGATAGATGAATAATTCTAAATGATTATGTACAAAAAACACATTAAACTTAAACACCTCGTGTGTTGAGCAAACCTTGTCATCCTCATAATCGTATTCTTAGCTTAGAGCGCCAGAAACTGCGCATAAAAGTCATTTAAAATATCAAAGTATACTTTGTCAATAAATGCTAGACATTAAATCTGAAGTTGGTCAATCAAAACACTCGGTGGTGCCCTAATATGTCACATATGTTGCCATTATTATTTGTCTAGCATTTCTTGACAAAGTATAAAAGCTTAATTAAACTAAAATAGTCAAAGGCAAGTCAAGCACAAATCTCTTTTCAAGAATAACGCCCTCTCATCGGTTTGTCCACCGATCCCAACAGATCAACTAAGGGGCAAATCTTACCATTTTCTCTGCCCTTTCGCTTCTTCTTGCCAGAGCTCGAAGACTTGCTGGAGCTCTTCTCCGATTTATCTTTACTTTTCCATCGACTAAGCATGGCTGATCATTCACTTTTTCGGCACATTAGAATCACGACTTCTCTAGTCTGCATTCTAGTTTCACCACTTTTCACTAAACATCGTTACACTACTGAGTCGGGGGTCACTGAAACCCATAGTTTTCTTCAATCAGTTTTACTTTACGGTCATTTTTTACAATCGAACATTCACTGGGGAAAACAAAATATGATCACTGGGAATGACAAGCAGGGCACGAGCATCTACTTCTTGAAATATAGGGACACAGCTACTCTAAAATATCTACTGGTAAAAGCCCGAAACGTTTGTCCGTATTTCCGTCTGTCTGCCTGTCACAACCTTTTAAAGCAAGAACGCGTGAACGTATCAAGATGAAATTTATATCAATTGTTAAGGTCTTTGGTCTCATAACATAGCTGTTAAAAATCAACCTTCAGGTTAACGCAATCAAACGCTACGACTCATTATGCGATAATTTTCATAATAATCGCAACGGACCCAAAACCTATAGGGTACTTCCCGAGGGCCTATACAATCATGAAATCACACAAAGCAGGCAGCAGGCACAAAGCAAGGTCTCTTATTAGCACAAGTAAAGGGAAAAATCTGAAAACTGTATTTCTACAGAAAAGTTTACATGGATGACATCATGAACTTTAGTTTTTTATGTGGAAACCTAATTACACGTTTAACACTCTCCAAGTGTGGTACACGAGGCCTACTCGTACTTGACCGTTTATTTGTTTAAAATAAAGTTATTCAATGTTTTATTTACAGACTCGTGGTCCATACGACGTGATATTCGTGAAATTGGAACGAAAATTAAATTATTGCAGGATTTCCATTCAAAGAACTTAATCAAATAACGACTACACAGTTGAAACTTGGTATGTAGATGTATTCTGTGAACCGCTTCACGATTTTTATACAAAAATTAAAAAAATAAAATACTAAGGGGGGCTCCCCATACATGGAACTGACACCAAAATATTTTTTTCATCTAACCTATATGTGTGGGTTGTTTATAGATAGGTCTAAATGAAATTGAGATGCCTGAAACAATTTTCCCTTAAAGTCAATCGTTAAAGAGACAGACCCTTCCAAAGTGGAAAAAATTGTGTGTCCCTCCCTCTAACTTTTAAAGTAAGAGAGTGAAAAATCTAAACAAAAAATATGCTGTGTATCTCAATACAAACTTTCAACGAAAATTATTTTAAACAATATATAATAAGTAGTTTTTAAGATATAAAACATTTATTAAAAACCGCAAAGATAACTTTGTCATTCATACAAAACAAACACTATGAAAAACAAAGTTACAACACAAATATCCAGTCATATAATTACTTGCTACTACGGAACCCTTCATGGGCGAGTGCGACTCGCACTTGGCCACTTTTTATATATGAGTTTCCACAGAGCTACTTATTGAATAGCCTGTTTCGAAACTTTGACTACGTGACGGATGTGGGGTCAAAGCAGGGATTAGCAGCAGGTAGGTACAGTGCGTAACTTACTTCCGCCCCCGGAAGGCATTTCCTCCAAAATATATAGCAAATCCTGAACAATAGGCTCTCTCTTCTTTTGGTCGGAAATCCGGCTCATTTACTTTTATATTGTGAAAACGATCTAAAGTTGTTGCTGTCACTACTAAGTTTCGCTACAAATTATCTATAAACACAGCTAATAACAAAAAGTTTGGTTTCATTTTTATTTTTTTGTTTGCGTTCTCGCCACATATAGTTCTTCTTCTTCTTCTTCTTTTTATTAATGGCGTCCTAACCTCTTTTGAGGTTAATTTTGCCAGTGTCAAGTGGTCAGGTTCTCATTTGAGAACCTGGAAATTATAATGTCTTGAGATGATTTGATGACTATGATGATGATGATTTGTCGCTCGTTAGCACTACCCGGGAAGGACGTGAAGGGCTGTGGGTTCCAAGTAATTCCTTCGGACGTGAGCGACTGCCTCCCCGCCACATATAGTTATCCAAAGGTCTTGGGCACGTGAGTGACATTTACAGGAGGGCGTCACTTCTACGCAACCTAATGCTATGAACCTGTCAAAAAACTTTAGTTTCTGTAGGTGCCTGCCATCCACGATGACGCGTGACGTACCTAGTACCTGCTATCTTTGTCTTTCAGCAGAGTACCCAAATGAAAGAGGAAGATGCAAATAGCTATCACGCGTCATCATGGATGGCGGCACCTATACCTGTCACCAGACGCCAAAAGATCGAGGATGTACTAAATAATCGAATGATGATAATAGCGAAACACCGACCTAATAGGTAATTAAAAAGTAGACAAATCGCGCCAAATCTGAATGCCGTAATTATTTAAATTTTCGATTGCGGATATATTTAGTCAAAAATATGAGTGAAAGTGAGTGTCTAACTTCAGATCATTTGAAAATTACACATACAACATATGAAAATTTCATCCTGTGGAAAATTCAAGAGGAGCAAAGTGATTTTCTGAAAATGCATTTTAAGCCTACTTTCAAGATTTAACCAATTCTAATTCTAAACATGTAAGTTTTTTACCCTTTTTCTCATAGAGGGTGATGAAAAGTAGAGTTCCACCTCAGGAGTAAAAACTATTTATGGCTCAAGTGATGTACATTGAATCCCTCGCTGCCTCAGGATTCTACTGATGAATCGCTCGTTACAATCGGGATTTTACTCTAGAATCCTTCGGACGATCTGGATTAAAAAACACTCTCGCCTTAAAAATAGTTCTTCACTCCCTCGGTAAACAATATACTACTTATTTAAGTAAGTTCATGTTATTGAAGAAATTTATTAGTCTGAGTGTTACCTGCACAAAATTGGAAACGTGCTTTTGAAAATCTCTAAGAAATATTTATTAAACTAAATGAAAATCATCAATATGGTAATACTTTCTCTTCTTGGTAAAATAAGGGCACAGGAAAAACAAATTGAGTAGGTAGCTTTATTACAGTTTCTTTTACTTTTATTCTTGGGAGCTCGGTATTCAATACAAAGAGAACAGAAACTTAAGAATTAAATGTTGTAAATAATTCAAAGAAATTCTTTTTCAGGTTTAAGTAGGTACCTATTTAAGAACGAGAAGTTATTTGATCCAACGAAAAGTTATACCGTAAGTTGAGCTTAGATCAAATCTGTGACACGCATGGGGCAAGCCCATCGCCTTACCTGTAAAATGGACGTTGTAAGGATAACTCTGTCCATTCTATTCAATGTGATGGTATTTCGTTGGGTTGCCAAGTAGATAGACAAGTTCCCCTTTAAGATACATTTTATCATACCAGTTTCCTTTCAACTGACAGTCGTATTTAATTTTGTGCGTAGATTGAGTACCAGATTCACAACCGATTACTCAAAGTTTGACCCTCAATGTCCTTTCATTACATTTCCCTATCAACCTATCACTGTCTCCCGTTCGAGAAATTACAGCCTCAGTATACTCAAACTCAATCGACATATTCTGTAACTTTAATGTATTTTTTTATGTATTTTTTATTGTACTTATATTAACTGCATTGTAATTGATTTATTAATTAATTTGAATTGCAGGTTTATATACCTACATTTCAATTAAAATAATAATAATTTAATGAAAAAAATTAATTAAATTTTTGCAGCAGGCTGTGTATTCGGTCAGCCGTTATCTTTTGCACAAAAAAGTTTCTCATTGAGTCTATGATGGATTCGTATAAAATTGATAGATGCTCGGTCGCAAATGTGCATATCGGTGTTTCTGGCTAATAAATGTCTTTTGCATGGAAAAAGGTATGCCGCTATTTATGCAATGTTCCATTTCCAAGTAATCCCATTTTTTACAATTAGGTCTACGATTCCAAAATAAGCTGCCAAGTGCGAGTTGGACTCAAGTTGAGAGGGTTTCGCACAACAATAGAGCTCATCTAAGCTGAAATGACGCGCCCCACTCCTTGGTTTCGTATTTACTTGTCTTACAAAACCAAGGAGTGGGGCGCGTCATTTCAGCTTAGACGAGCTCTACCAGATCCTAAGGCTGGATTCACACGGCATAGTCCTGCACGTTTTTTTGCAGTATACGTCTTAACGGATAAACAGTGGCCTTGGTTCACACGGCATTGTCCTGCACGTTTTTTTGCAGTATACGTCGTGTGAACCTAGGCCACTGTTTATCCGTTAAGAAGTATACTGCAAAAAAACGTGCAGGACTATGCCGTGTGAACCACGCCTAAGACTTCAGGAAGTATCCTAAAATTCAGTTTTTCATACAAACATTGCACCCTAGATTTAGGAGGTTAAAGTTGTAGATTTCGGATTTTTATGGGATATGGGTGCAAACATGTGCTTGCATACCAAATTTCAGATGTTTAGGACTTCGGTAAGTAAGATGTTTTGGGTCACAGATATTGATATATGTACCAATTTTCAACTTCATCAGTCTAATTATGTTCTGACCTGTGACTGTGGCAGACGGACGGACGGATGGACAGACGCACGAGTGATCCTATAAGGGTTTCTCCTTTTGATATGCGAAACCCTAAAACCTAAACAATCATCGTTTATTTTCTTATGTAAAATAAATCGAAACTTATTTTGGAGCCATCTAATGAGGATTCCTAATTAAGAGGCTTGCTTAATGAGAAGGTGTCATCAAGTAGCTCCTACTGACTCATCGAGTAAGTGGAGTACCGAGTACAGGTACTAAGCCATTGTTTTGGCACGTGGTCGTCGGGGCGGGACCCGACGTGCCCCGAGTATGCTACTCGGCGTTTGACTTGGCGGGAGACAGAGCAAGACGGGACCCGACGTGCCAAAACAATGGCCCAGTACTGTACCTCTTGTCTAGTATCATTGGCTAATTGGCCGAGTGACCATAATGTATAACCATAACCATAATATTCTCTATTTGAGAATATTGTACAAAAACTTGAATTACTCTCTTATGGCAAAAAGTGAGGAATCAGCTTTACAAAAAAATATAATATGAACTTCAAAGTCAAAGTTTTTGTACCGATCATTGTTTACCATTATGCTACAAGATTAGAAAGAGTAAAGTAGCTTAACAGTAGGTATTAAGGTTCGTTTATGTAAGTAGGTAGGTAGGTATCCGAAACGTTTTCCGATATCATTGTTTTTAGGCTTTTAATTTTTGAAGAGTAAAATAATCCATCATTGATGTCGAATGTTGTTTTGTTGCTTTTATAGAAAGAGCGTCCATGACTACGTGGTTGTATGCACGAGTACGTATTATATTCTCTTTGGACTAATAGTATAGATTATGAAGAAGCTAATAACAATATGGCAGATACCTACCGTTCGTAAGTATCTACGCTACGTAGATTGCTCTTAATTTACAGAAAACGATCATATGATAACAGTTATTTCCCAAAACGACATACCTACAAGGTAATTGAACTTTACGTGAATGAAACATTCAGTAAAAACCCCTTCACAACACTCATCGCAAATTGAACTTACTCGCCTCCATTTATGACACAGAATGCAGCTACGTATAGCAACCCAAGAGGTGTTTGCTGCAACGAGTAAATAATAAACAGTTGGCGCAACCTATTCCCGCCCTTGCGCCGCGGTGCACAGAGGGCAGATTGGTGCAAAGCGCAAGTGCGCAGATGCATCCCTCAGAGGTCGGGCCGCCATCACTGCGTATCGCTCCGCTAGAGTATACATCACGTGGTCTCGTGATCCTACAACATGCCCGTGCGTAATGTCATTCAACCACACCCAATAGCCGTCGAAGGCCAAATAAACAACCCTTCAGTACTGCGTCGTCTAGCAGTGGCTGCGCTTGCTACAGCACGAGTACTCGGAGTGTGGGTGGTCTACCAACGTTGCTTGGTGTTAGGTATCACAGTTGCGGTGTGGGGTCGCCGGGTCTCGCGATCGTGCGTCGGGGGCGCCCCGTCTGCGCCCTCGCCCGATCTCTATGGGACTGACTGGCGGGTGTTATGCTGTCCATAGCTATGGTTAGATAGGGCCTGTTGCTCTACGTGAGCGGTGTTGTCGTCGCGCATGCGCGCCAGCACGCCTCGATCGATGCGGGCGACGACCTTGCGCCGACCGCTGCGCGCGCGGTGTCGCGCTCGCGTCCTGAACGCTCTTAACAATTTTTGGGACTGGATGAACTGGGCCAATTGGTTGGCCGGCTGGAGAAAATATTTTTGGAGATAAGCTTGCCTTTGAATGTGTTTTTTTATTGATATCCCCACAGAAAAAAAGAGGCATGTCATAAGTTTGAAGCGCCTGTCTGTCGCTCTGTCTGTTTGTATGTCTGTCTGTAGCACTCTATAGGTCAAACGGGTGGATGGATTTTGATAAGGTTTTCTGTAAATGTTTGTAGGTTTTTTTTGCGATGGCTTTTAATCTCATTTTGTTAGAATCAGTTTAGCTGTTCTAAAGTATCTCAGAGCGGGCAAACGCGGGGACGGACTGTAATAGGGTTTCCCTAAATGGTAGAACACTTTCCTGTTATGGTTTGGACTTATTTTGATCCGGTTTTCAAAGCCGGGTATATTTTTTAATTGAAATTAATTCTCTCGCCCTACACGAATTACGGAAGTCGAGATATTAATAATTTAAAGGATCACAAAATTATTCTCGTGGAAACAAAGGCACATTACAAAACTAGGTAACACAATACAAAGTGCGTGCATTAAAATAATGCAGAGGGTAAGTTGACGCTTCCATTTCTCATTGTTCCGAAGAACCTTGCGACCGACTCACACAACGCCAACTTTTGGCTCCAAAGCCGATGCATAGCTCATGGAGGCCCTGGTATCGAACCGCCGCCGCCCAAATTGTAGAGTCAAGAGGCAAGTGGGTACAGAATCCCTGCGCTGACATGACAAGCGTTGAAGAGTTCATTGCCGCCAGCTAACTGAATAATGAAGCTCGGCTTCGTGAGAAACTCTGAGATTACAACAAGAAACTCATTAAAAGTTCGCATTGCAGGAGATCTCGTTGTTAATGTTGTACAGTAACTCGCTGGTACACAGTACACTTACTGGTACTTTTTTTTACAAAGAACAAGTCTGCTTTATTTTAAAAGAAAATCCTTGTCGTACATAGTATTGTTTATGTCGGACTTTTACAAACATTGCTCCTGGCCCCACACTACACGTTGACTAAGCAATCTGTTTGATTTTAAGATCGTTTTATGGTCATTAAAAAAAATACCTTGAACTTGAACTTGGCAGGCGAGTTATAAATTAAATATTTTTTGGACCAGTTAAAGAAAATTTCTGATCATGGTCCCAGCTTAGCCTGTATTGAAAAGTTGGCGAATGACTAAGACTATGCGGTCTACAGACAGAAATTAAGTTTAGGTGCAAAATGTGCAACGAAACCTTTCATACTTCCTCTGATGCGCCGGACGAGGTAGATATTAATATCTCTGCTGCAGCTGGGATGATCTCCAGTGAGTGAATGCGGACTTCCGCAGCTTCAAGAACTTTTCACCGTCTTGGACTTGCTGCTTATGTCAGAAAACATACGAGTATGTATATGTTTAAAAAGTTTCATCACAGGGCATGTGACCAAATGAGAAAAAAAAAACAGTCTAATAAATGGCCACTGTACCTCAGTCGGCAGAGACTTTTTCCTCGAAAAAATTCCGAATTCCACGAAACTTAAGTTATATTGTTTGTGACTATTCAGTAGTGCTACACCCAATTTACCGAACAAATAAAGTTTGTGCTAACTTGAGGAGGGGCGAAAACCCGTTTTTTTTTTGGTCTTTTTACAGTTTTTCACGTTTAACCCTCACGTCGACACATCTTATCTACCTATATTGTTCTCCATTGTCCGTTTGTTCGACCGGTGTGCTTCTGAGAGTGAACCATTTTGAAAAAATTGTAAGAAATAGTGCACACCAGCTCCCTCTCATTAAACTCAATAAAACAAAATTTTAGTTCCGAATATAACTTATTCTACTTATGTAACCCCATAATTTAAGAAGACTCGAATTTAAGTAATCGATGGAAACCTATAATGGGCTGTAGTAAATAAGTAATATGTTTAAGGTAATTTAACTGTAATGCTGTTACAAAAAATACGTGATTTTGTTTACCGTTAATTTAGTACGTTAAGTAAGACATTATACTTTTCAGATATTTTCATGTAGTGACCTAACTACTGGACCGATTCCTGATTTAAAAAAAATGGGACCATGCTTATCAGTAAGTTACTCAGAGTAACCCTTTCAAACAAAAACATATTTTGTAATCGGTTCATAAATATTACCACCCTAGGCAATCAGAACTTAGAATTTCATCCATAACTTTTTTTAGAGGAAATTAAATAAAAATAAATAAAAAGATTAAAGTCAAGCTAAACAAGTCTAACTGAGGAACATACTGTGCCATTTTGATAATGATTAGATAAATAACAGAACACAAATTCAGATGCAGTGCGAAGTAAAACATTGTGACAGGCAGATTTTCTGGCAACTTCAGGAGACTTTTCTATCGAGCAAAATTAATAAAATAACGTTCATGGGACAGCAAAGTCACGCTGACACTCAAGCTAACAGCAATAATACTCGTCATTCCGAGCGATTTGTGTTTTGCTAAAGGCTGTTCTTGCCTTAGGCGCCGTCTTAAGCATACATTCATTTGTCTCAAACAGACATAAATAAGCATTTAAGTATTTGTGGCAAAAAATGCCGGGCCGCAATAGGGCTCTACAGACAGCCATCAACGACGATGTGGGATCCGACCAACCCACTAGCGCTGCAACAATCATCTACTCAGATGCTGTGGCCAATGATGATGACCAAGTGGTCAATAGTAGCCGGAAACAACAGCTTAACGTGCCACGGAATGACCGTTAATGTACGTACGTCCAGATAAATTATTTATCTTATAAGTGTATGGCCAGCACCAGGATTAAACCTGTAAGCCATGTAAGCCTAAAGACTACGGAGCTCTAACGGAGGAGATAGTATGGAATCGAAAAAATATTTGTACTTACTTTTGCGAGCGCTGTACTGCAATATGTTCTGTATTTCGTCGGCTTCTGACCCACACTCACTCTCGGAAGCCGAATAGATAGAGAAATTAGCACCAAGTCGATTGAACCGATTTCCAGTATTACCACAATTATCACTCATTCTTTGGCATACATTTTTATTTTGTTTCGGAATTACTATTCCAGAGGATTTCACTTCTGAATGTCTTGGTGCTGGCTGTGAGGTATTTGCCCTCAATACGATTCTTTCCTGAGATTTATATTGAATTTTGTTCATTTCATTTTGCTGGGGTGTTGGAGCGTTTTTCAGTAGTAGTTCTTTTGAAACCAATAGTTTTTTGTCGTTATTGCTTACAGCAGCCTTTTTTATGTTAGGACTAAGTGAATATTTGCTTCCAATTGTCATGTCACTTCGTCTTTCTGGTGCACTTCTTACGAAAAATAACTGGGGTGATCCATTCAAATAAACTTTATTGAGGTCGCCTCTAGGTAGACTACAGCTCCTTGGATATTGTACCGGTCTAGGTCTACTAGGAGTAGGACATTGGGCAGAATATAAAAGGTATTTGCTTGAATTATCTGCCGAGGTGCTTCGCGAATGCTCCAGCAAATACTCATCTTCTTTTAGTTTTAATTCCTGGAGTTTTTGCCAGTAAAAAGCTTCAACGTGTTGTCTGGTCTTTTCTTTTTGTGGATTCACGGACATATTTTTATACTGTGCTAATGTATCGGAGGAAGAGTTTACATAGTCTCGACAGTTGAGTGGTGAAACTGGTCGATCGTCAGAGGATCTGGTTAGTGAATTTTTCTTTTCCTCCGATTCATTCATACTTTTCTTTACGTATCCATACGGAGATACTGTTTGGGGCATATTTGGTATTTTGTGATGAGTCGGGGTTGGAGAGGTAGGTGCTGAATAATTATATGGTTTTCTCAATTGAACTTCATCGATTGAACTGGTGTTGATTTCAACTTTACTTGTGCGTGACTTTTCTTTATCATCCGAAAAACTTTTTGCTCTCTTCGGCTGTATGGTTCGTACTTCAGCTTCCTTCTTCGGTGATATTAGAAATATAGTACTTATTTTTTTTATTTCCGCTCCAACTGGGGTGGGGTCGTTTTTAATTTTAGTATCCTTAAATATTTCTTTGTTTTCCTTTCTCATTTGGCTAGTTATAGTATTATCAACTCTGTGGAAATATACATTAGGATATTGATTGCTGGAACTTATGTTGTTAGTTGTATCTTCTGAACATATGTTTAGTATTGCTGGTTTAGAATTATGCGGTTTCGGTGGAACTTGCGGTCTTGCAACAAATGATTTCCAATTTGTATGTGTGTCATTTACTGGCTCTTGTTCAATATTCGTACGTTTTGATAAGCTTTCTGATACCAAAGTACTACTGGATGAGTGCTGACTATCTTTTTCACTGGGCAATACTTCGTTTTGATTATTGCTTAATATACTTAAGTTTTCGTATATTCTCTCTGATATCACGCCTTCTCTTTTTGGCTCACGAGTTGAATTGAAATGATTACCAGTTGTAGTAGGACGTTCATATTGATTTGAAATCAAAATATCATCAGCCGTTTCTTTAGAATTTATAGACGCTTCTTTTAGTGCCTTTGCCTTGGATTTAAAAAATATTTTAGGAAGATATTTTCGGAAACTTTCTGATCGTTTTTTGGTCCCATCGGCCATATTGACTCACACCAGTAGATATGTATTCTGTTCAGATCTGAAACAACCGAAATACGCCATTAATTTTCAGCAATTTGGGCACTAGAACTGTAATCAGTAATGATCCAACTTGACTGAGAGCGAGTTTCACCAACGAAGAGTAACTTTTTACTCGAGAGTATCTTCTACTTTTCCTAAGAGCAAATTTTACCAACGAAGAATAACTTTTTACCCGAGAGTATCTTCCACTTTTTCATAGAATGACCTCATTTTGAACTGTCATTGTCATACAAATCACCCCCGGGATAGTTATTCTCGTATAACTTTTTTTTGTAAAATCCACCCTTTTATGGACGATTAACTATTTTTCTTAATGGCTATTTAACAAACAAAACAAATAGCGTCCCGCATTTTCCCATAGTGGGCGGGGCATATGATAATTCTACCCTAGTTTAGCTACTTACTCTGTACTCTATTGTTCATGGCTAGGGCTAACCCATCGCCAATACTCATTGAGATTTAAGAATTCCTCATGTCGTCCATGCACCGCTAGAACATCCCTTCTTAAAGGTAAATTACTCATCTCATTTGTACATTCGATTTGAACCTGTGTCTCTTGCTGCGTGAGATGAGAGCGTGATGATGTCACTAGAGTTCATTTATTTAACAAACTCAGAACTACCCAGCAACATAACTTACGACGATGTATACAATACAATATAATGTAAGTCTTATAAAATGAACCTCCGGTATCGAAGGGCTATTTCTTTTCATAAAGCAGAGTAACTTGATCAGTAGTAGAAGGACATGAGAAGACATGAGGCATAATAAATAGGTCATATTACGAGCTCTAGATACTCTATTCATGACTGTTTTAGTGTGACAAGTAGGTACCTAACAATATTGTATGTCCCAATTTCGAGTTCAACATTCATATGTACCTATCGATAGCTAACTAACTCCAGCCGTATCGTATAGTCGTCATAGTACAACGAGCGGCTTTTAAGTGATATCTTGCGAGTAAATTCTTATCTCATAAGGCTTGGCTTTCCTGATAGATAAGGTAGGTACGTACCTTAACTATATGCATACAAAAGTGTGTCATTCGTTATACTGAAAATAAACATTCTGGTTCCACGATACAGTTTGAAAAAAATATCTAATAGAATACTGCCGTAATAAAATAACGTGTTTGATATTTTGTTAACTTATCCCAGCTCAACTATTGATCTTTATGCATAAATCTCTCACTTCTTCAATATGCAAATATTCTGCTATACACTATACAGGCGCTATACAGGCGGGTGGCGCATAAATGATGTAAGAATTTTTTTTGGCAGTGTAAATATTAACGGCTGAATTATTTTCATGTCTCCGATTTTCATGATTTTCATATACGATCTCAAGAAATAGAAATTTGAAATCGGAATCGACATCCGAAAAGCAGTTTAAAAAGAGTCGGTTAAAAATGACTGACGCCGTGCAGCATCGCCAGCCTTCCATCCACCGTAGCTTTTGAAAATAAAATTATATTACCCTTTTTTAGGCAAAAATATAAAGGTACAATATTGCATTGCATTGGTAAAATGCTTGAAACAATTCTAGTCTAGTGGAGGCATAAACTAAAGTTTGCTTATAGTCTTTGAGATGTTCGTGAGTTACTACTCACTGATGATGATGATTTAGCATAGGAATATTAAAAAATTCAGACCAAATAATTCGTGTAGATTAAAAAATTGGCAGAGTTATTCTTTGAGGTGTCCAGATGAACATACTTAAAGTCCTCGTGGGTCCTAAAGAGTACATAATTATTTCGTAATTTCGTAATTTCTTTATTGTACTCACATGACAGTAAAAATAGCTTCAGATAGAAAAAAATATGTACAAAGGCGATATTCTTCTAATTATGTTTCTCTTATGTGTACTGAGTCTACTAAACACAAAAATAATAAATAGCATTTAATCACAAATAACAAAATTATAATGGATTTTCGTAACAACGACGTCCATTTTTGCACATTTTTCAAACTGTGATTTTTAACTCGATTACACGCACAAACTATGCATCCCTATTGGATATTGTTTCGACTTATCAAAAGACACATTTTTTCCTAAACGCAAAAAAATGATTGAGGAATCAATAGCTGCCAAATTTGTCGCGAAAGTTTAGACATCAAATAGGTGATGCCATATGGCACCACTAGTCATTAAATATTTTTTCACCATTTTCCATCAGATTCCGGTGTGTCTAGTGGTAGTGTTAGTGGTAGTGCTAGTGGTAGTGGGTGGGTTAATATTATTTTAGTAAAACATATTGCCAAACGCGACATTCCGAGAACCGCAGATTTGGCGAATATTCTCGGAAACACATGAGTAATTAGTATGTATGAGTTCTGTGTCTTTTTGTAATAATGTGGGTAATTTTGGTGCAAAACTGATGCTTTTTAAATAGGGAGTAAGTGTAAACAGTTTATAGTAAGTATATGAAAAAAATATTAATTAATTTAAAACATCCAAAGTTCCTACGCATGCATGACTCACCACTAACTCTTCACTAAACTGCAGGGTTCCTTGTCAACTTTGACCGCTCTCTGTCTCAATTAACTCAGCTGGTCTGTCGTGGTGATGTCACATAACCTTGGACAATTTACGTCATCCGGCTCCATAACACTCTATCAGCACTAAACAATGCTTCAAAAACCACTGCGGGTTTAACTAACACTCATAAATGACCTCTCTACTAAACTAAACAACCAAGGACGATGCAAACAACGCGAGACTCTACACCTAACTTGACCAACTTTATAGGCTCCTAGCAAATTTAGCCCAAAGTGAAAAGTTGTGCTAAGCATCAACTTGGTAGGCACTGACACGATTTTTAATTAAAGTTTGGTTCAATTACTCGTTTCTTGTGGCACTTGGCGGAAACAGACCGTCAAACTAAGTTATAACAGCACAAATAACCTAACATTCATATCTACTGTGCTGTGGCTCTAACTTTTTTTTGTTGTTAGTTCGAAGGCCACCTGAGTATAACAAAGTTGACCGCTGTATCGGAATTGAATCGTGTTGTTTTACGTTAGAAATGCTTTTCCTTTGAACCGGCGGTTATCAGCAGCCACGCGTTCCGTTCTACGGACGGACGCCTTTATGATAGGACATTAGTCGGATATTTTAACATGAAGCTATCTTAAAAATACCAATTGTACATTGTTGATTTGAAAAAATATTTTTAGGTCTCCTACAGATGGAATTCCTCCCCTTACAATTTATACTTATTGGTTCTTTGAACCTTTTTACTGGGAATCTGTAATTATAATTATAGCATGAGTTTGTGAAATGAAATTTATGGAAATATCAAGCTAGAGCAAAATATTATTAGATTCAAGTGTTTCTTCCAGCTGCCATTTAAAAATTTAGCAGAATAAGTATTGGAAAAGTCGAGACTACCAGAATAAAAATAGTTTAGTCCAGTTTCGCTCAGCAATGTTTCTAAATTCTAATTGGAAATCAGGGATCAGCGAATTTTTTTCAATTTATTGTACAAAGGTCGTATAAATAAAAAAAAAACATTATATCAAAATGTCTTTTATTGCATATACACAGGGTGTAACAGAAGACCATTATTTAGGGAGACCATTCCGAGCAACTTTTACTATGGAACCGATTTGATCAGAGCAACTTTAATTTTCACTTCTCTATACAAATCAGCTGACCGCCTGGACCAAAACATATGGATCAATGAAAAATAAAGTTGCAAATCGGTTTCATAGTAAAAGTTGCTCAGAATCTGACTACACCTTTCTGTTATACCCTGTATATACAGTATTTTACATAAATCAATAAAAAAACAGGCCTACCATACATTTTTTGCACCCCACAAGCTTTACAAAATCGTGCCTAATCTAGGCGATCCAGGCGCCGCCGCCGCGCCGGACAAAAAGAAGAGAGTAGAACACATTTTTGAAAAACGACCCGTTTCGAAGCTCATAGTTTAGAGTAAAGTTTGGAAATAGATAAAAAGTGTGAAGGGCAAAGTTATAGGGAATTTTATCAGGATACATTATGCAGTACAACAAAATTTCGTACGACGTACCGTTTTCGGAATCAGCTCGGAGGGGTAAGGACTTTTAGTATGTTTATCTTCTAACTAGTCCAAACACGTTCCCTACGTCAATATTTCTGCTCTCCACTTTTCCGTCTACATCCCCCTTGTGAGCACTCCTTTACCAAGCTACAGGTAACAAATTCATGACCTGTCACAACGGAACTTTTGTTCCTGAGTTCTATGAAATAACAACAGAATGACGTCATGTAAGAGTGCCATCAAATGCTGTCTTTTTTTGCACAAAATTGACTTTATAAAATATACCTATCTGCTGGAAATATACAATTCTGAGAATGTCAAGCCATTTTGTACGTAATGCTTCAACTTAAGACTTGTTCCTAGATTTATTGGATTACCTTGGCCACAAGCCTATTATACCTATTTATTTTGTACCGGAAATAGGCTATTCATTATCAACATCAAACACCGCAACGGCGCATGTATCTACGATTTTTTATATGTTGTTAGGTCCTCTCAGAGTGTATATATCGAAAATTGCAACACTAAAAACCTTGTGCTGCTCCCATGGTGCTCGAAAAACTGCGAAATGGCTGCATAACTGGCTCTTGTTTCAGATTTTTGAAACGAAAATACGAAAACAAGATGTATGAGTATTTTGACTTGACAGGCCACAAGCCTATTAAGCAATAAATTCTACCAAAAAGTGTCCCGATATAACTTTGAGTGTCACGGAACGTGTCTGACGTTTGTAACGTAAAGTTTTAGATTGTACAGCCATAAAATTCACGCCCTCGTCGACTCTACTCAGTCAGACACGCACGATGTAGGTACTACCTATTATAACTATTTATAACTGAGAAGCTACGTGGCGCCCTCTAGTGGCGAGTTGCAGAATTACCAAACTTCCATCGTGGTCTCTCTGCCTACAGAAACGAACGGGTATCAGTCGTGGCGGCGACAAAAGGTTCTGAGTTACATCACCACACTTATTTCTTACTAACATACTATTTAGAAACCTTCCATGCCAAAATAGTCATAGTACAGTCAAGATCTACATCCGTGCTTGCATAAGGTCAGGTCCTTCTGACTTTTCTATATGTTGTTAGGGCTTAAACCGGCATTAAACTGCGGCGATTTACCAAAAAAATCCATGAAATTTTCGGTCATTTTTCAGTTTTTGTTCATCAAGTCTGTGAAAGAAGGGTCTGACTGCAATGTTTACATTATTTCAAATTGTAGCTAATTTAGTCTACTCTATAGCATGCAAAGCAAAGTAACCATAGCAGTCAGACCCTTCTTCACTGACATGTTGAACAAAAACTGAAAAATGACCGAAAATTTCATGGTTGATTGGGTACATACACCGCCGCCGCTCGCGAAATTGCAAATATGGCATTTTAATGCTGGTTTAAGCCCTAACAACATTATAAAAATACTAGCATTAAGCCCGCAACTTCGTATGCGTAGTTACACTTTTTTGTCGTATTTTAATACGGTTGCGATTAATTGGCAAAGTGTAATGCACCAATAGAACATAAAATGTCGAGAAGCGTCCGAATCAATTTATCATTATCACATGAGTCAACCATTATACCTACCGTCTCTTGGACCAGATGATGCCTAACCTAACACACGGTCTTTTCCGATGTGCAAGTAGGTACCGCTAGGTCACTGACACCTTTTCATCAAAATTGCTACTAATATCCTTCAAAAAAAGCCGTGTTGGTCTTTGAATCCATCCCCATCCCCACTAAAATCGTTATCGAAAATTACGTTGTGTACACACGGACGAACGGACAGCGTTTGGCCTTCTAGCCTTCGGGTAATCCATGGCCAGTAAAATAACCCTAAACATTATTGTGATAATTGAAACAAATAGTACTTAAAACTTAATAATTGAAACAAAATGTAAACTATTGAAAAATCGACTTCCTCAAACCCTATTTGATTAGATTGAGTTTAATACAAACTGTAACCCCTTATCCCCCCCACCCCTTGGGGAATTAATTTTGTCAAATCCCATATCAGTGCTACCCCGGTAACCTCTGTACAAAGTTTCATGGCTCTAGGTCCACCGGTTTAGGCTATGCGTTGCCTGCCCGTCAGCCACGCATTGTATTTGTACCTAGTATTGAGCAGTTCTGGAACTTCTGGTGGCCATATGTGGTCTTCATCAGTAGTTCCGCATCACAATATTATGCTTACCATGTGCATTTGCACGAGTTATTATGAAAAACACAAAAATCACTATAGGTCTGCCTATAATATTTGAAGAGTTCTTCTCCAGGATCCCATCATCAGATCCTGACCTGGTGTCAATGGGACCAATGGGAAGGTAAACCCTTTCAAACAAAAAAATAATTTTCCAAATCGGTCCATCCGTCTAGGCGTAATCGGTGTACTGTACATACATAAAAATAAAAATAAATCCGGACGAATTGTAAAGCTCCTCCTTTTGTGAAGTCGGTTAAAAAAAACTACTTCCACAAACCCTACTTCATTAGAAACCAATGTCAAGTGTTTTTTGAGTTTAATACAAACTGTAACCCCCTATTTCCCACCTCCCCCCCTTGGGGAATTAATTTAGTCAAATCCCATCTTAGGACTACCCTACGCTACAAATGGAACGAGTTATTACGAGTCATTACGGGTAGTTTCAGCATCGTAGTAATAATATCCTGTTTGGATTCAAAACAAAATGCAAATATAACCTAATCCTATTACATCATTGCATAAATGCACACTGCTGAAACGAACCATCTATATGAATAGAGATATAGGTATACATACATATACAACCACTTACGCGCTCGCGGGCACAGCAGCTGCTAGCGGGCGGCTCGCACCGCACGGTGGCGCGCCGGCAGTCTCCGCTGGTCCGGTCCGGGCGCGGGACGGACAGTCTCAACGCACTGGTTGGCTTCAGCACCAGCGAATGATCTGTTTGGTGATGCATGGAGGGATATTGTGCGGGAGTGTGGCAGGTTCAGCGAGAATGATATTTGAATGTGCTGTCCTCATCACATCATCATTATTGAATTATTATTTTAAAATTTCATTTAATTACCTTTATTGGTATTGATTGTTTAATTATTAATATCTGGGAACCGAGCTTTGCTCGGCGGTTGGTGGTACAAGCGCAATAAAACATTATATTCATATCATCAGACTGCATTAATATCGATTAATATGCTGCCCTGTTTCGGAACAGCTGCAAACGAGAAGCAAACAGGCATTTTGTTTTCCTCGTGAGTTTTAAGCTCAGATATTCAATCTTTCAGCCTACACTAGGTCTAGGTGATAAAATTGGATGCGGCTGATAGACCTGGTTCTTTTTGCTAATGATTTCCCATACAGTCCTCTATCTTTGGCCTTGATTTCAGATTTGGCCAAGTAAAAAAAAAACTATGCCAGCTATGTATGGCAAAAGTTGCATTGACCTTTGCAGTTTTAGATTTTCCCTTTACTTGTACTATAAGACCTTGCGTTGTGCCTAATTTCATGATTGTTAAGGCCGGGAAGTACCCTATAGGTTTTGGGTCCATTGCGATTACTATGAAAATCCATCATTTTTACAGCATAAACGGTCGTAACCTTCGATTGAGTTGACCTAAACTCTTCACAAAATAAAAGGCCCGGTGACAGCGTCCGTGTCACTGACTTAATAAGGTTGAATTTAGTTTGGCCCACCGGGCCTTTTATTTTGTGAAGTCTGTAGAAGGTTGATTTTTTCATAGCTATGCGACCATAGACTTGAGAAAATGATAGAAACAGCTTGATACGTCCACGCTTACGGACGGACAGACGGACGGACGGACAACGAAATGGTCCTATAAGTATAAGGGTTCCTTTCTTTCGTTTTAAGGATCGGAACCCTAAAAACGAATTGCTATATCGTATTGATTACTGCGAAGGGCGCAAAATGCTGTATTTGTCCGTCAGTCTCCAACAACAAATAGCCGCCACTGACAAGCTAATTTGTCATTCCGCGCCCTTCGGATTAATCAATATGCTATTTGAATTTTTTCTTGAGAGGGTAGTGCATCTAAGTTTACGCATTACGTTTTTTTTTTGTTTTCACGGTGCTCCACTTAACATTTACAAATGAATAATACTCCTCCTAATTACCCAGCTGACCTTCAAGGGTTTCCTAGACGTGATTTTGTTGTGGCCTTACCTAACAACTGGGTCAAACCACCGCCGTTTCTTTGGCTCATCTCCAGAGATGAACGTGTTGAAAACATAAATAGACTATTGGAATTGTTACTGCGGTAGAGGTCAACGAATGGTTTAGCAGGCTACTTATACAGGGGAAATCTAGGGTGTGAAAGTGTGTTGCTTCAAGTGGGCTAATCACTAACAGCATGAAACCCTAGTCTGCCCCTGGGGCAAGTGTGTGAGTAGACCACGTATGTCAATCGAGCTAGCTGAGGAATCTTCTCTCTTCTTTACTCTCTTCTTATATTAAAATAACTAAGCCCAAATCTTCCTTACGATATTGTTTATGAACGTGAAAAGGACCCAAAATGTATGTGGCATAATTATTTGCTTTAATGTTTGCAAACTTGTACCTGTTAGCTTACTTTTATCTTGAATTGAGTTCTGTTCTGTTTCCGAAAGCTAAATTAACTATTTCAAATTAATCTTCGATTAATCACCTGTTACATTTTACCACAATTTCTAAAACTCGGGGTCAGAGTAATATTGAAAATACCTAATGACCGGGAGGAAAGGAGGACGACCAGGTAGTAGTAATACGTTAGTACTATGAATTTATAACCGACTTCACAAAAGGAGGGGGTTCTCAATTCGGTTTTGTTTTTTTTTTGTGTTCGTTACCTCGAATTTGGTAGTAAATGTGAACCGATTTGAACAATTATTTTTAAATGATAGAGAATGCTTTCAGTTTGGTCCCATTTCTTGAAATCCATTCAGTAGATCTTGAAAAAACGTAAAAAAAACCCGTAAAAGCTGGTCATATTATTGTTTCGATAGTGCTGTAACGAAAACTTTTGCTTGTGATTGGGCTACTGAAGTCGGTTTTTCTTTTTCTTATAAAGAAACAGAAGTTTGTGTGGCCCAAACAATTTTAGCCCAGTCATAAGGGGTTTTTGCCCTACAAAAGGTGGAGTAGAAGCAATTTTGATTTTAATTGCTTAAGTTATAGCCTAGCCATGAAAAATGCAAGTTTTCGACCTCGAGGCAGCGTTAGCTGCTATTGTGAATTGAAGGCACCAAAATTTGTTCTTTTTAAATAATGCTTCAACGGTTGACTTTATGACAAAAATGTCTATCAGAAGTAAAGACGATAAAATTTCAATTACTTTTCGTGTTTGTCCTACTCTGTCCTATATTTACAAAGTTGCAAGCGGAAGAAAGGAGATGTGTACTTTTTCCTAGACAGTTGGTACTTTATTCAAAATAGTCATGAACCAAGCTAAAACCATATTTATAAGAAAGAATATAATTTATGGATTCTAAATATATATCTTACTTGTATGGACATTTCATTTGATCATAACTTTTTTTCCCATAAGTTATGAAGTTATGAATATAACGCCATACAATAAAATTATGTATCTCAAAATACCTTTCAAATGATATGAGTCACTAGTTGCTACACCGGTGGGCCCAAGGTTGGCACAATTTTGGTCATTGTTCTTTGAATTGGCACAAATTGGCTTTCATAGAACACTGTGCGTCGGGAGGACTACTTGCCATGTCTAAAGTGCGAGCATTGCGGAATAGCAGCACACCACGCGTGGTTTATGTTTTAGAAAAATGTAACCATGTGTTTATATTTGTACTAAGTCCAACAAAGACCTCTTTCAATCTATTATTAAAAAGGAATCTCTCAAAAGTTTTACCTAACCACAATGATGCAATAAATGATTTTAAATTGAATTCAAATAATTGCGTTAGTTTTTTAAGCGGTTTTAAAATAGTTCTTAATTGTACTAAAAAAACTCGCTGTTTCACTTTCAGATTGAAAATTTTAGCTTTATAAGAAGAAACGACGCCTCCAGATGAACAGATGATGAGCTAAAAAGACGGATGCCTAAATGCCAAAAAAGGAAACTTACACAAAAGCATGCAATACAATGGAATCGAACACAGTTGATTGATTTTTTATTATCCATTTAAAATATACAATGTTACAAAATGCATAACACCAGCCAACACTACAGCATACAATATACACTAAAAAATTAGACAAAAGATTAGAAACCTGACGATGACCCAAATAGTTGGATAATACGGAAGAGCGAGAAACTGCTTGCATGTAAAATTTCAACTTTTAGAAAACAATCATCACATTCTTCATCAAAAATATAGGTATATGTGTGTATAAACCTAATTTAAGGATGCAGAACATCAAAATGTGGTTTTCATTATAAGAATGATACGTAATTTGAAATCAATGTGTCAATTAAATTTAATTAAAATCATAGCGTATATATTTGCATAGGGTAGTGAGAGATGTGCTTCGAGAAGAGACTTGATGAAGATGACTTCTTCATTTTCCCTAATATCAACATCATCATCAGACTTTGTTTCATGTTGACACTTAATCTAAGAGAAAATATTTTATTGCGTTGATTATGCCATTGCTAAACGACACGACTACACACAATTCATAATTATTGATTGTAGTTATAATAATAGTTTTTGACAATCATTGAATTGTTTACATACTTTTACTTGACTTTTTTATTGCTTGTACAAAGATGTTTAGTTATAAAGTAGATAATATACCATACAATACATCTAAAAGTTATATTATTGCTAATGCATTTTTGGTTTGTAACTGTGAATTTGCTTAGGAAATAAAATTTAAAAATCTTGCTGTATTACGGACGAGAATTACAGGGACTCGTTAGTACCAAAATCGTTACCCAGACTTATATAAAGTACCTAGAGTTTACTGTAAAATAACTTAAGAACATTAACGACCATCTTTAGTATACCCTATCCAATATAACAGTAAAATTGACAACTAACCTAAAACTTCATAAAATCCACTTTTTAAACACTAGGAATGTTACCAAAACAATCGGAAAGAATCGAAATTGTTTATTCAGTTGAACTAACAGAAGAGTTGTCATCGCCATCTCAGTGTTATCTATCTGCACTTAACGATATTTATTATTATTTGGATTTTATGAAGTTTTTGGTTAGCTGCCAATTTTACTATTATATTGGATAGGGTATAGTCCTACATTATTACGAGTGCACGGCAATTTAAATGTTATTAAATCAATACTGCATGGACTTTACCATCTCAGCGCACAGAAATCCAAAGAGGGGCGATGGACTGAGTCAGTACGTCTCTCCTCGGTGTATTTCTTTAGACTTAAGCAGAAATACATAACATTGTATTTTTAAGGCTCTGATATTTTAAAAGAGGTACGGGGGAGTTTCTTGCCCTTCTCTGCTCCATCCCTAAGCCCACAACTTCCGTACGGGCGGTAGTATACAAAAATATTTTTCATCACATCTATTCAAAAAGATCTACTTTAGTCCCGGCCAACAGGAACTAAAGTAGGTCATTTAGTCCCTAGGGACTAAAAGTAACTTTTTAATTTTGTTGCCAGTACAGGGAAAAAAAAATGCTGTCACTAATCAGTTTGACTACCACTTAGGCTGACAGACCCAATTAAAAGAGAGATCGATTCTAAACGCAGCCAATAAAAAAAAACGTTTGTACTAAAATGCGTACTCGACACAGATTAGATAATCCGATCGACCGAATCGATTGACACCGATTGGTGACAACAGAGAAACAACCTTACAGAATTGATATCGAAACACGGACCAAATAATTAAAAAAGTTGTGGAAAATTTGTAAACAAAGCGCGCCAAATCTGAATGCTGTAATTATTTCAATTTCGTTTGCGGATATGAGTAAAGAATATGAGTGAAAGTGAGTGTCTAACTCCAGATGATCAACAAACGCGAATGACAAATACAAGATCTGTTACCAATAAAATCACGAGGAATATACCTGGGTATGTAAAAACTAGTGGTTATCTGAAAATGCTTTTTGAACCAATTTTCAAGATTTAGCCAATACTAAACAAGCTTTAACTATGTGGAGGACATATTCGTAATTCGTAATTTCTTTATTGTACTAACACAAGAATGAATGAACAAGAGATTTCTTCCAACAAACCATTACACACAACATATCACGACAATTGTGTAAATAAATGTAGGGTCTAACAGAAAGGGGTGTACAAGCCGAAAGATGGTTGTTAGGGACATCATTTTGAACAACTTTCACAATGGGACCGACTTGATCAGAGCAACATTATCTTTCACTCCACCATACAGATCAGCTGAGCGCTAGGCCCGAAATGTACTGAGTTAAAAATAAAGTTGCTCTGATCAAGTCGATCCCATAGTGAAAGTTGTTCAGAATGATGTCCCTCTTTCCGCTTGTACACTCCTTTCTGTTACACCCTGTATAGGTACATGTATGTTATTTTATTGATTACTTACTACTTTTCTGATAGAGGGTGATGAAAAGTAGAGTGTCCACCTCAGGAGTAAAAACTATTTTTGGCTCGAGTGATGTACTTTGAATCCCTCGCTCCCTCAGGATTCTACTTTTGAGTCCCTCGTTACACTCGGGACTCAACTCTAGAATCCCTCGGTCGCTCAGGACTCAAAAAACACTCTCGCCCTAAAAATAGTTCTTTACTCCCTTGTTAAACAATCTACTAAATATAATATTGACGTTGACTAAGTAATATGTATGATTTTATGGTCAATAGAAATTTTGAACTGAACTGAACTGAATATGTATGTAGGTATGGGTAGATAAATACAAGTGTATGTACGACTAAAATATTTGTTAGATGTTCTTAATACCTACTTGTATAATACATGTCTAGGACGATAAGATCCATAATGGTAATTAATTAACTCTTACATAAATCAACTGACATTAAAATTGTAGTGGAAAGTCCGTTTCCATGAAATGCTTATTTTAAGGATAACATTATTATTTTTAAGAACAGGTTTTGGTATATTCGATCAATTTCAATTTTCATTCTAAAAATAGAGGATCCTAAATATTATCTGATTTTTCAAAACTTTGGGTCACCTCACAAATTGGTTCTATTCTATCAAATAAAAATCGGATTATCTGTCACAATAGTGATTCAAATTTTAAACCAAATAGAAACTCTCTGAGATAATCATGTTGGTTTTCCGTCTGGTGGATTGAAGAACTCCCAGTGATGGTGATGGATAGTCCTGCTGTCACTAAGCCCGAACATGATCAGGCCCGCAATCAGTACCAAGAAAATCACCAAGGCCATTTGAACATCCCGTTTATCCTCAGCGCCACTGATGTAAGTCATTAAAGAGTTGAACATATTGCGAATAGTTCTGCTGATAGAGCTGTGGCAAACTCGTAGAAACTGAGCTCCAGCTTCTGTTATCGTCGGCTCATGACCTTTCACGGGTGCAGGCATTCTTCGGGGCGATGGTCTCGGCCTGCTATCGTCGGAGCTGGATTCGCTGTGTGGAGCGGCGGGCTTCCTCTTCGCTCGCCGTTGAGGTGGCGGCGGAGACTGATGCTGGGACTCGTGGAACTCGGTGAAAGGTCTCTCTCTCGGTGCTCGCATGTGGTACAGTGAAGAGGCCGGCATTGACAGGTCTTGCAAGTATGAGTAAAGTAGCGGAGTCAGGTCCGGAGGCGGCGGCCGCTGCGGGGGGGCCGCAGAGTCCTCCGCTGGCGTCGGGTTCGGTGGCGGTGGCGGAAGCGGGGGCGACAATAGTTCGCTCTCAGAAACTGCACTCTCTTTTGTCTCAGTCGGCTCTTTGTCTGTCTGAGTTTCCTCTTCTCGGCTCACCGGCCTTATAGCCTCGACAATATGCTCCTGAGTCTGAGCATTCGGAATTAAGGGTGATAACTCCGCAAACTTTTTGACAATTTCATCAATTACTGTTTGAGAAAACTCAATGCCGCTTACAGAGATGTGTCCCGATTTCGAATCCAACTCGGTTACTTGCAATGTCATGCCTTCTATATCCGATACGAGGATTTTGCTGGCTTGGAGTTCAGATACGTTAAGTCGACCTACATCCAAATCTCTTACTTGGAGACGTTGAGTGACTAAATTATCAAGATGAATATCTCTATTGTTGTCGGAAACTCTTTCTAATGCTCTTTCATCAGTACTCGGAATGACTTTTTTTGATGTACTTTGAGAACTCGATCCTGCTCTTGGAGTTGGCAATGGTGGAACTGTTGGCAATTGAGACTCATCGATGTCAATATGCTGTACTGTAAGAGAAGCTTCAGTGAGGATTGTGTCATGTTCATTTATTCTAGTTGGACTAGAAACACGACGTTCAACTAATATGACAGTAGGTGACGTTCGTCCTAGAGTTGACTTGGATAGCTCCGAAATTTTAGGGTCTGATGCTTTGAATGACTTTTCTGATCTAGAAGTTGGTCGAGAATCTCTAGGACTTTCCACCAATTTGCTAAGTGACTTGCTAATGTGGTCATCATCGATAATATCTTTGAGAGAACTAGACATCGACATGTCTAAAATATCGTCCATGCCCATTTCATAATCTACATCATCCGGAAGAGGATCTGTTTGAGTGGATACTTCTATTTCTATAACATCTTCAGGTTTACTCTCAATTTCTGTTGGTTGTGAAGTATTTTCAGATAGTTTCTGGCTTTCAGACCAGTCTTCATCATCCCTCGATTTCTTACTTCGTCTTGATCCCCTCGGAGGCCTTGGTGGTGGAGGAAGAGGTCGGTCTTTCATTTTATTTATTACGTCACCGGAAACTAAATCCTTGTGCACTTCTTCAAATGGAGGCTCATCAATTTCGACGTATTGGGTCAAGTCACTGCTTACAGCCTTATTCATACTATTCAGAGTCATTAGGCTGGTAGATGATTTCTTTCTTGGAGGACGGTCAGGGAGTGATTCTTTAGATTTGGAGTGCCCCACAGTATAGTACTTTCGTTCTGAACTATTGCTTTTACACCGTCTCACTGGTGGTGTTTTGCTTCTTGACTGTCGTATCGATTTTGATGGACCTTTATCCACTGTGGCATAACCCGGACTTTCTTGTCGTATGTCTCTTTCACAGATTACGTTTTCTGTTTGTGGTAGATGGGTGTCTAGTGTAAGGGACTCAGCGCCATGAGATGTGCGATCATCGTCACACAGCGATGTTCCGTGAGAACTCCTGGACCGGTTCCGGCTACGAGTCGGCGCTAGAGGACTTTGCTCTGTAGCCACTGTATCAGTTTGTGGAACAATGTACTCGTGCTCGGTGCGATATACAATTATCTGTAACCAAAAATATAAAACATGTGTAAACAATAAATAAGTAACCAAATTGTTTAAATGTATTATTTTTATCTAGCCTATTGCGGTGTCCTACTGCTGGACAAAGGCCCCACAGGCTGGAGCCCACACCGCGCTGCGGTGATATTATAAAGTTTTTTTTTATGAATTTGACATGAAACTATCGATTTCGTTCGTGTACCTATCTATCTATACAACTGATCTTCCTAGAATGAGATATAAACGATTCTTATTCATCTGTCTCAAGTCCGCTGGATCTCTGCCAATTCGGATTTGATCATAATGCGTATGGCAAGTTAAAAGTATCTCTGAGCACACACGGTAAATCGACCAAGCGTTTTGTTCTTCAAAGATGAATATAAAGTTTACATATTCATATGTAGGTATATCACACTGAATAGTCTCTGTCTATATGTTACAACGCAATGATGGAATACTAAGGAGTTTTAATGTAGGTGAAAAAGTATGTTTTTCTTCATTTGATTTCATGTGCTGCCTCCTAACTGTCCCATAATCTCAATTGGAGTCCGCGAGGCGAAGCCGAGCGTTAGCCATTACCTAATACGAGGAATATTTTAATGTATGTATGTAACGATATTATGTTTTGAGTTCTAGAAAAAGGCGCTGTAGTTTTCGATGAAGGGTTTTTGGGTGTGGGCTACCTACAAGACCTTTTAGCTTGTGCCACTAATTTAAAACCACTTCTTCGGGTCGGATAATAGTAGTTTATGAAACTGTTGCATAATACCTAGTTATGTGCAGTTTCATACACTACATTATCTACTCTCATACTTAAGTGTCTCTGCTACAAAAATCAAAGTTAAAACACAACAATATTTCCACATAAATCAGTGCTTAGACACAACAAAACGTTGTCACGTCACGTTGACGTTTTGTTGCCACCAAAACCCAGCATATCACAGCGCATGCGCGGAGCATGGACCACACTATCAAACCTCAGATCAATGAACCTCTTTGATTAAATCTTCCTGCCTCCAAGTACTTATTAAACACTGAGTGGTTGTTTGGTTGTCAACCATATTAAAAAAATAACGATACAGACTATCAAACACCTTGACTGTATGGTTTCAAGACCCTTGCGTTTCCCAAAAAAAGTAGAACTGTATCGTTATGGAAAAAGTTTAAAAATAACATTAGTTTTGTTCGAGAAGTAGTGTTATTATTCAAAAAAAGATTTCTGTGTTGCTTTTATAAAGTACGTCATTATGAATTCGATTTTAAGTGTGTAATTCGAACTTTATGACATGAGAGTAGATAAATGATGAAAACGTTCGTATTTGGTGCCAGATTGCGCTGAAACTATAAGTGATATCGCTTTTGTGTGTGTTAGAGGATTATAGTAAAATCAAGGTATATTTCGATCGATCCTACACACTTTTTATGTATCGTGTATGGTTGTCTTTTAATGGAAAATACCTTGCGTCGGAACACTTTCGAGGGCGCGGGGGGTGACGCTCGCCCTGGAGGGGGGGAGTAGATAAAATTTAACTTTCCTCTATAACCTACATATGCTGATAGATAAAAGTTACCCTTTATTTTTGCCAGATTTTCCATACATATAAATCTAGCCTTCTTCAACTATAGGAGGCAGCGTGGAATACGGCTCAATCCTACTTGAATCACGGTTTAGACAATGATCCCTTCAATGAGGATACTAATGGGCTACATTTATGATTAGTTACTTACATCTTCTGTGTGTTCCACAGGTTCATCTTTCCAGGTGTCCTCGGAGGTTATAGCACGAAAATCATTGAGTGAAGAGTGACAGTCTCCCCTTGATTTCTTTTTACGCCGTGGTGGCATAGGCAACGTTTGCGATTGTAGGGGAATATTATCAGGATAGTCAAAGATTTCATCATTGGAATATTCGTGATGTGAGACATGCCCGTTGTTAAGATCATGTACCACGATTTCTTCTTGAATAGCTTCACAGTCTTGATGGGACTGGCTAACCAACTCTAACTCTTCTATATTGTCTTCTGGAAGTCCCAAGTCAACTTCACTAAATTGCATGCTGTCATTTACACCTTCGTCGATATACTGTACTGATTCTAATTCATGTTTCTTTCGCTTAGCTCGAGACGGACGCACTGGTGGGAATGTGTAATATCCATCATCCCTATCATTCAAATCTTCATGAGAATAGCCAACATCTGGGTTCTCGTCAAGGTACAGTTCTGGGTCTGCTTCTACATCATTCGCGTACATGTGACGTTCAGTGTCCCCGGGTGAGCTACTCATCATTGCAAGAGCATTCTTAGGAATTTTGAATGCTTGTCGTATTTCATCACTCAAATATTCTCTGACTTGAATATTTTCACGAGAAATTCCTCTCGGTCGTACAAAAAATTCGTCGTTGTCGATTTCGTTTATCACGTGGGAGTATTCTTGTTTAGACGGTGGAAGGTCAGGTGTCGAACCAGTTTTGCCAGACTCATACTGATGTAATGCTTCTTCACTTTCGTCTCTATAGTCTTCTTCACCTTTATCGAAGTCGTATGTTTCATCAAATTGTTTACATTCAATCATTTCATTATCATAGTCTGCATCAATAGTACCATATTCTCTGGGTTCAGTGGGACTATCTGGCCTTGCGGCGGACGGTGAATCTACGGATGTGGTTGTGGTTGTCTTTTTTACTCGCGTGAAAGTGAAAACTGGTGGTGGAGTATCCTCTCTGTCCAAATTCGGTGATGAAGTTGTTATTTCGACAGTTTTTTTCTTCCTAGTGAATAATCTAGGGAAAGTTTTTGCTTCAAAATCTTTAGAGTCAGATGGATGTTTTAAATGGGAACTAGTGTCCATTGACAGGATTTCAACTTTCTGTTCTTTTTTTCGTCCCAAACTGGAGAAATTCATTTTTGGCCTATCGGGTAATTTAAACTTAGATAAATCAGGTAACTTTGGTCTATCAGGAAATGAGAACTTCTTACGGTCCCCCATAGTTAATTTTTCTGTTATATTTATTTTCTTAAATTTTGGCCTGTCAGGCAAGCTGAATTTCCTTCTGTCAGGCATCGTAAATTTGGGACGTTCGGGCATTTTAAACTTAGGTTTATCGGGCAAATTGATTTTTGGTCTATCAGGCATAGAAGCTTTCATGTTTTGAAGTTTGGTTTTTAATTTTCCAGCTTGGGTTTTCAATTTACCAGTTCCTTCTTTGATACGCTGCTGGATTTTTGTATCAATACTTTCAGCATTTTTTGATCTGCTACCCCTTTTGAGTGGTAAGTTTTCTAATGCGGAAGAATCTACCTGGCTAGTGCTGACTTCACATTCTGTCCTAGAAACTGTTGACGGAGTGCTCACAAAATACCGATCTTCAATGTTTTTCTGGAACGCTGCTGCACTCATCATGCCTTCTATATTTTCTTTCTCATCTGTTGGTTCATCTTCATCGGAAGTATGATGTAAATATTTCCTTTCGAGTGATGTTGTACTGGATAGTTCATCGTCAGCTTTGCTTATTGTATTCTCCTCTTGTACACGCGGTACTGCATAGACCATGTGAGATGGTGGTTTTTCGATGATTTCATACTCGTGATCACTGGAACATAACATTCATACTGATAAGAATTTATGATTTTTACATAACATACATTAAGTTTGGTAGTGTGACTCAAATATCACCAGAAAAACATTCGCTGAATCGCTGTACTATTTATGATATAGACCTCGTAGTATAACTTAAAAAAATATCTTCGCTAAGCACAAAACTAGAGTGAATTAATGTTTAGCTGACCGCTATTTGGTGATTTGGTAAACAATTATAAGTATAAAATATAATATGTTATGTAGGTATACTATGACGTATAACACGACTCCAACGTCACACCGCCAAAATGCTGTCAGCTAATAAATGTCACTGTAAATATACCGCAAAATATATGAATATCGCCAGCTCACAATTGTAAAATTTGAAAAATATTTCAATATCAAACGTCGCAGGAGTAGAGAGCGAGTTATATTTATACTTCAAAAACACGTTACTTGAGTCACAATTAGGCCAACCGCCGCCGCTCGTTTTAGACCCAGCGGGTTCCGGGCGAGTTGTTTCTCTCTCTAATTTTATACAACGGCTCGTAATACTTTAAATAAGTGTTAAACATAAAATGTAAACATCATTTACACTTAAAACCGCTTACCTCGCATTTGATATAAAATAGCTCACTCGAGAAGTCGGTCTAGTACCCACTGGATTAACTCTTTCCGGTAGAAGCGAGTCACTTTGGAAGAACTGGCAGCCACACCGAACATCTGGTGTATATAATTGAACACTGCCTTCTCTTGTTGGCCTCAGAGGCTTCTGTAAAGGTGCCCCGCCCTCGGATGTCCATCTTCGAAGTGTACTCATAACGAGACTTGGCTACTTGCTCTTTGGAGTTTGTGTTCACATGCCATTATTTGGGGCACGCGAGGACTAAATAGTTTAACGACATTTACCCGAAGTCAAGTATCGTAAAAACACTCCGAAAGGTGGGCAAATATTTAAACTAATCGCCGACATGAAGGCAGTCGCGAGCACTGATCACTGATGACAATTTTAAAGAGCTTACCCGATGTGCAGGAAGACGTTTCAGCCGAGTCTAAATTTATCAAACCGTGAGAAGCTAGCGCGCTCGCTTTGTATGTGTTGAAATAAATGTGTTATGTCATACTCGTTGTTACGAGTTACTATGAATTTCAGAGTTAAGAAATAAAATTTAATATAATTTAAAGCTATATTTACCTGTTGCTTTTAGACCCGTCTCCAGAAAGTTCTACTATGTCATTTCGTTTTTCGGTAACATCTTCAAAGGGGCTTGGTGTTGATTCAATGCGGGGCTCGGATGCCTGTGTTATCTCTTGGTCTTCAGAGTCGTCAATAATTTCAGTTATTGTAAAATTCGGAGAATCTTCTTGCTGCCTGCCATCGTCAAGTTGGTTTTGAAATATTTCATCAACGTTTGGCTCCTCGTTTTCTGCGTCGTCATCCAATAACACAGCTTCTTTGTTTATATCGTCCATTTTGTGAAGCTTTTCCATTACATGCTCTTCAGGTTTAAGTGAGTTAGTATCATCTGCGACTAAACTAGGATCTTGAGAATTAACAGACTTCTTTTCTGAGAGACTGTCATTTTCTTTATTACTAAGACTGCTCCCGTCATGGTCCATCCTTTGAGTAATATTGTCTTCGACACTTGGTGAAAAATGCAGGGATTTTTCTCCTTGCCCCTTTGCTTCTTCGATATCTTCATAAATGTGGTCTTTTTTCTTACGAGGAGGAGGAGTCGCATCAACACTGAGGGTTTTGCTCATTTCATCGGAGTCTCCTAGCTTTATAGCACTAAACTTTTGTCGTCGTGCAGCTCCTGGAGATGTTTTCATCTGTCTGATTTCCTGGGTCTCTTCATTTTTCTTGCGTTTGGTTTGTGGTGATTTTTCGGTATCACTTCTCTCTAATTTATGCAAAGTCTTATCGGCCAAGTGTTTTATTTTATTCACTAAAGGATGACAACATTTAGTTTTCTCTCTTGTTTCAGATGCCACAATAAATTGTGGCTCGGGACCACGGCGTTTCAATATGCCTTTAGGGGAAACGTTTTTAGGTATTTCAATGGGAGTGGTTAAGTGCGAGGTCGACTGATTTTCTGGCGGGCTTGCGATGTATGCTTCCACAGCTTGTTTTATGACGTCTTCTTCTGAGTCAAGGGAAACTTCTTTTGAGAAATTAGGAATATGAACTCCTTCATCTGCGCCTTCTTCCCCGTGTCTCCTACTACTTCCAGGTGAACAATCAAGGTTCAGTATTTTTTGGCCATTCTGATCAACCGGTGACCGGGTACGGGATCTTGAGAACTCGCGTGACATACTTCTTCTCGGAGTGGATTCACGGAGAATATCCTCAGCCGTTATTTCACCTTCAAGCGGAGGTTTCAGGAGATGAGTCCAGGGGTAGCCACCGGCTTCACGTGCTCTTCGTAAATCTTCCCATTGGTATGTTTTAAGCGGCACTGGTGGTATTTCTTTATCTGGTGAGAATTGAGATTCCATATGTTTGAACAGTTACTAAATAGGGGATACTACTTATAAAAATCCTTGCCATGAGCAGATTGTGTTTATTTATTATTAGATGTATTTTTTACATTGTACAAAAGTCACGGGCTCTGCAAAGTTTCCACTTTTCACCGCTAAACTAAGAACACAACATATCGATCCAGCGTGAGAGTCTTCAACTGAAAACACGCTATGTTTGCGTGGGCTTGTGTGGAAATAGGTGTGAATAACTTGTGTACTGTGTTCACTTTACGACTTATTTTATTGGTGAATTAGGTGCGTGTTTACCTTGATTTTTATCTCACGACACGTAACATCGGATCATATTTACTACATTTATTGATAATGGGAGTAACACAGAACTACTTTTTTTGTTTTTATAAGAAAATCGATCTGTGATCAGCACAAAATCTCAGTTGAACTGCCCGCGGCGTCCCAGTCCGAACCAGCGCGCTATATATAAGATTGAGCATGAATTTATTTTGGTAGGCATTTCGCGTCATCAGTATAACCACCAGAGCCCGTCGTCACCTATAGTTTTTGAATACTGAAGTAACTGCAGTATATGCTTATGTGTATTGTTTATTTATACACATAAGAATGAGATACAAAACCGTTATTCAAACATAATTATATAAACGTTATTCAAAAATACGGGTATGGCTTTGTTTCGTGATGTACTTTATAAATAAGGCAGTTTAAAATATATAATTCGTATTTTGTAAAACAATAAAATACATAAAAGGGTTTGGGTAAAGTTGGCATCGTTTTGACGTTTCCTTAGATTTTGGTCGATTTTGAGTTTTGGCGGCCTCTCATGAATGTTGTAAATTTTGAAGGAGCAATTAAAAATAAGCTAATTTTACTATCGAGTACCTATAGATAAATTATTTCGGTGCTGAGATATTATACACTTTATAGTTTTTTCAGTACAAAAAGTGTTACATTGAAGCTCCATTATCTCAGCTTCGAAATGGTTTACAGCAATGCTTCCTCTTTAAATATAATACATTATGGTACTGCTACCAAATAAAGATAAAGATATCGGTGGCCGCGAAAAAAAAATAGTCCATAGTAACTTAACCAATCCCCTTAATTTACTTACACAAACTAATCTCTAAAATGAGATTTATGTATAACACCTATTGCAAGGGGATGAAAACTTGATTTCCCTTAATTTTAATACCAATTTTTTTCCTTTTCGGCCAGGAAAATGACAATCTCTTGACTGAAGGGGGAATTATTTTAATTCAATTCTATTTCTTAATTAATGGCGGTCTAACAACTAGGTTAATTTCGCCAATGCCACGTGTTTTGTTAAATTACCTGTATTTGGACAGGTTTTCTTTCAAGAACCTGGAAATTTCAGTGTTGATTTGTTTCTCGTTAGCACTACCCGGGAAGGAAGTAAAGGGCTGTAGGTAGCAAGTAGTTCCTTCGGACGGGAGAAACCGTCTCCCCAGTTAAATCAAACTTATCCTTGGGATGTGCTCCTTCACCAGTTAAGGTGGAAACTGACCAACGTTACGTTACATGTTACACAGCGAGCATTACATGTTACACAGCGAGCATTCATGCAGCCAGTACTTAGTTTTACGGGGAAACCAGCAAGCAACGAGCGTAAACTGTTCCTGCTCGATGCTCACCATGGTCGATTGTTACATCACACCTCGTAACGTTGATCTAACTCATCGTAACTACCCAATGAGATGAGTCATATTCCTCCAAACTATGGGAAAGAGTTTTTATTAGCAAAGCAAATGTTGTCTATAACAAGGAAAAATCTATAAATAATTCATCTAATACACTTCTTCGGAAGTTGTGAGTCCACACTAAACTTAAAGACCTCATATATTTTTTCCCATAGGATTAAAATAAAAAGATTCCGTGAAATATGAACTCTAAACATTCTATAAAAACTACATTTAATTAGTGGACGCGGACTTCGAGGTACCGGGTCAAAAATGCCCAATGACCTTTCATTTCTCGAAAACTCTGTTTCGAGGACTAATAAAAACCGTAAATCGCATAAGGTAAGTAGGTACAAGCGTCATGCCTTTTCCCATATCGGGCGGCAGTAGCATAGTGCTTGTTATGTTCTTATTTGGTTTGTTCATATTTTCAAGAAAGAAGGATCTACGATATTTGTGTATGACCTCTGCTTTGGTACCAGAGACATGACAAAGACATGAATGACATCTGAGAGATGATTGTCAAAGGAAGAAAAGATCATCATCATCATAGTCATCAAATCATCTCAAGACTTCTCAAATGAGAACCTGACAACTTGACACTGGCAAAATTAACCTCAAAAGAGGTTAGGACGCCATTAACAAAAAGAAGAAGAAGAAAAGTGTAGCGCACGCAATTACTGAAATTGTTCCTTTCTGGAAATATTTATTGAGGTTCCTTTGTGTAATTTTAAATATAATTTCGAGAGAAATGCGTAATCCATTAAATAGTTATTGTCACAAAATAGGTAATCCATTAAATAGTTACTGTCACAAAATACGCTAGACCACTTGGTAATAAGATACACGAGGGGTAAGCTTAAAGTAAATACTAATCTGATATGGGGGCTATTTGGGAGGTGTCAAAACCACTAAACTAGAGGAACTAGAGGCACTAAACTGACAACCTTCAAATCCGACAGCTCATGCGCTGGCCACACACAAACACACAATTTTAATTAGTTTAGTTAGTATAGTTTGTGTCGCCTCCCAAATCGCAGGCATTATCTCTCCTGTGTGTTAGCTTCAAAACTAATTGGAATAATCTTTGTTTTAGCCTACCGACATGCCCTCGTGATATGATGAATTGTAAATTTTGAGGAATAATTGTAAATTTTGAGAATTGTTGTAAATATCGATTTTGTAGCGACTGAGCTACGCCGGCGCCCCACGTAAGTTGGTAGGGACTTCGGAATGCAAAAACCCTCCTGGCGTCCAACTTGTACATATTGTATATGTTACCGGCCAAACCTATCGCGTATAGGATAGGAAGAACTAGTTTATCCTAGGCAAAACTAGTTTGTCCTGAAATCGTGTTTGGCCGGTAACATATATATATGTAGGTAAGATAGTTGTAAGTTAGCTTAGGGTTAGTTTAGTTTAGTATTTAGTAGTAGCGGGCAATTGTATTATATTAATTGTAAATATACGTGTAAATAATGAAAAATGCCTATTATGACCAATCCGCCATAACATGCTACGTTTCGCCAGTTATAATATTTATTCTATTTTGTGCGACAGGTAGCTTAGTTTGCCTCGATGGTTTCCATCGTAGTCGGTACGTTCTTTGTAATTTAAAGGTCAGTTCAATATTTTCGGTTTTATTCTCCGAATCTCAGTTTATGTATAGTCTATTCTCTAACTGTTATCTATTCTGTGCATTATATTGGTAGATTACAAATTAAAGCATGTGTCTCTATAGAAAAAAATGATTACGATTAATAAGTATATCTGTAGATTTTTATTCCAGTTTCAAAATGTTGGTAATACACAAAGATAGTTTTATCGAAATAAATGACGACAGTTAGTTGTTAAATTGTTTGCAAAGAGGTATCATCCGCCATACATATTTATAAATTCAATATGCTTGTGGCCTGTCATGTCAAAATAGATACTTTTATGAACTGCCAAAACGGAACTTTTATTCCTGAGTTCTATGAAATAACAACAGAATGACGTCATGTAAAAGTGCAATCAAATGCTGTCTTTTTTGCACAAAATTCACTTTATGTAATAAATCTGCTGGAAATATATAATTCTGAGAATGTTATGCCATTTTGTACATAATAACTTAAGACTTGTTCCTAGATTTATTTGATTAACTTGGCCACAAGCCTATTATGTAGATCCCTACTTTATTCCATGTGAACATCAAAGTTTCATGTAAGTAATAAACCAGTTCAAATTCTAATAAAATTCAGCAATAAAATCTCTTTCTAATTTACTAGTGTTTTGTACAAAAAAAGATGAATAGTTACAAGTATAAGACAATTAGTAGATAATACCGCTCTCAGCTCTGAGAAATGCACGCACTTAAATATTACAAATCCATCATTTTTACGCACGAGATACCGAGTTCTGTGATTTTTATTCGTATGAGTGATATAAACAAAACTATACGTTATAGTCGGTTTAGGTATTCATGATGTTTTCAAGAACAAGACAACAATTAATGTTGGGTGGAAAGTAGGTATGTACTTTTAGGGCCGAATTGATAAATCGCTCTCATGTCATTATGACGGTTTTTCCATACCATAACTGTGATTACTGTGCGGGCCCTTTGTTTTGGCACGTCGTCGCTGGGACGGGAACCGAGGTGCCACGCGAGTATGATACTCGGCGTTTGACTTAGCGAGAGAGAGAGAGAAAGAGAGAGAGAGAGAGAGAGAGAGCGCGAGACGAGACCCGACGTGCAAAAAACTAGCTTGACTAGCTCTTAAAGCAGAGCAGAGAGTGATTTATTAATACGGGCCTAGGTCTCGGTGAGCAATGGAAAAGCTTGAGTCAAACGACTATATGTTCATCCGTAAGTTACAACTCCACTTTTATTTACATACCTAACGTTGTAAATTATGTATTTTATGTATGTACGACGTACGATCATACATACCTACAACCGAAAAAAATAAGCAGCCAAGCAATAGGTATCAATGATATCATCACAATAGGCTTGTGGCCTGTCAAGCCAAAATGGATACTTTTTATGAACTGTCAAAGCGGAACATTTGTCGAAGAATGACGTCATGTAAAAGTGCCATCAAATGCATATCTTTTTTTGCACATTTACTTTATAAAATATATCTGCTGGAAATACAGGGTGTAACAGAAAGGGGTGTACCAGCCGACAGAGGGTTGTTAGGGACATCATTGTGAACAACTTTCACTATAGGACCGACTTGATCAGAGCAACTTTTTTTTTATTAACTCAGTACATTTCAGGCCTAGCGCTAAGCTGATCTGTATGATGGAGTGAAAAATAAAGTTGCTCTGATCAAGTCGGTCCCATAGTGAAAGTTGTTCAGAATGATGTCCCTAACAACCCTCTTTCGGCTTGTGCACCCCTTTCTGTAACACCCTGTATACAATTCTGAGAATGTCAAGCCATTTTGTACATAATGAATGCTTCAACAAGACTCGTTCCTAGATTCATTGGATTACCTTGGCCACAAGCCTATTGCATATCATATGTATCGTTATCATAGGTACAGTGGCGAAACATAGTATTTGTAATTTTATACTGTGCCAAAATAAAATATAATATTTTTTTTATCTACTGTTCATAAAATGCATTTTTTATGCATTTGGTAGTTATGATCAATGCTCATAGCTTCGAGGATTCAATGTTATGAATATGAGCCACGTAATACAACTCTTAATAAATAATATAAATATTTTTAATTGTACTCAATTTATTTATTTTATTGTTACCATTCTTACGAGTGAAAACAGTGATGCGGCTAACATTTAAATAGTAATCCAACAAAATCATATTCTTTGGCCAGCGATTCATGTCATCTTGAAATTATTAGTACTACTTATAGTATCTGTGGTACTACTACACACAGGTCACATGTTAACACAATGCAGGTCGACATTTGGTCATCGAGAGGCGATACGAAATGTAATCGACCGACAAGATGACTGTACTATGTATATCTGACCCATTCGGCCTTTTTCTAGGTTGCGAACAAAGAAACCTTGCTCCTAGAATAAAAATATCTATGTCTCTATACTGTGTAAGTATATGAAAACTCAACAAAATCAAACAAAGGGTTATAAGGGCTGGTTTTATTTGTCATAATGCCTTGTCTGTCATTTTGCCATTGGCTTTGTTTACATTTGGTAACGCGTCTTGATAATAATTATATTTACTGGGAATCTATAAAGTATAATTATTAACTATCTACTATCAAACGTCAATAATAATTATCTAAGAATTTAGTTAAGTATTAACAGTGATATGGATAAATGTATAAATTTTGCATGGCTTCTGGTTTTACATGTTCATTTGCCAATGGCTTAAATATTAAGGAGTCCTTACATTCTCACTATGTGCGATTTATTATTTCTGATCAAACACTATTGTAACATTACCAAAAATAAATGACAACGAAACTGTATTCAAATTGTTTACGTGTGTGTATGTATACATATAATTAATTGTTGTATATACATATAATTTTATAATAGATATATCGACCGTTTTCAGTACGAATGGGATGAGCAAAACAGAGCTCTTTTGGCTCCGATTCTTATGAAAAAAAAATGGTCAAATGCGTGTCGGACTCTCACACGAAGGCTTCCGCACCATCATCTGCGCCTGACAGTTATTAAACGGAAATATCTTCAATCTCGTGTCGTTTGCTATTAAAAAAAATGTCAGGCGCTAGTGTTTGAAATTGACATAATACTATTTAATTCTAAACACCCTTTTGTTTTGTGTATTCCAGCATTTGTTCTTGTTGCGGGGTAAAAAAACAAAAATCATGTAAAACATTACATCAACTCTCTGGCTTTTACGGTTCGTGAGTTAGAGCCCTCTGATGGACAGACGGACGAAGGGACGGACGGATGGATAACGGGGGCTTAGTAATATGGTCCCGTTTGGCATTGGCATTATAGTCATTGCATTGGCATTATATTGGCATTATAGTCATTGCAAGAGACCCAAAACTTATAGGGTATTTCCCGTTGACCTAGAATCTTGATTTGCACAAATCAAGGTCTCATATTCATAGCACAAGTAAAAGAATAAATCAGAAAACTGTACAGTTCTGTCTATCTGCAAAAATATGTTATTAAGTTTACGTGGATGACATCATACTTTTTTATGTAAAGCTAAGGTGCAATCCACAAGTGTGTTCAGAACCTTTGGTGCGCGAGTCCTACTCTCACTTGGCTGTTTATTTTTTCCCAACTTTTCCTTCCTCTGTTAGATTGACTTGGATAAATACTTTTGTAGATATTGTTTCGTACAAACGCGTTTATCATAGTTCTCACTGAAAACGGGTTTAAAATATAAAATAAATTATGCCTATCATATTAACATGTAAACCGTCTGATTACTTAACTAACGCATAACGTATAAATATCAGATGGTGAAATATAGGTATACTGATCTTTCTGGTTTACTTACAATATTTTGTATAGGTACATATTTTGAATTGTATTTTTTACTAATTACAAGGATTGAAAGCATTTTAGTAATAATTAGACTATTACTTCATAGTTAAATCACATACAGAATCAATATTACTATACGTTACTCGAGTTTCCCAGAACAAGAGCAGGCAGAACCTATTCCTAAACTCACTTTTTGTCATAATCTTAATAATTAATCTAACAAATGTTAAAGCTATATTCGAATATATGAACTTGGATGTATGGTACTCGTACAACGTACAATGTATGGTACTCGTACAACGTACAATGTATGGTACTTGTACAACGTACAATGTATGGTACTCGTACAACGTACAATGTATGGTATTCGTACAACGTACAATGGCAAAATTTTACTTTTGTGCGTTTTAAGTTGGTCTTGTATATATGTATCGGATATCGTATAAGGGTGTAGAAGAGTGCTCGCAGGATTTGCCAGCCGACCCTTTAAATCATAGGGTGATGAATCGTATTGGCAGGCAGTCTACAAACTCTCACCGGTGGCTCCAACAACGGCCACACCCCGGTAAACCACGTGGGCTCGTGGGCTAAACCCAGTGAGGGGCCCTGAATGCTTCGGCAGACAGGGTTTTCAAGCGGATACCTCCCCGAGTTGAATAAGTCTAACTCGGCGGTGAAGGCAATTCGCACTGATAAGCTCCGAAACCTGGCGGATCCAGCGAGTTAGCAAGGCAATGTTGATGGCCTAGGCTAGGGCGGTAGTTGAGGTTAGAAAATTGACTTCTGGCCAGAGATGGCATACGAACCTCCCACCAGTCGTAGCAGATTCCGTTCTACTGGGTCACGGGAGGTTTGGAACGAGAGAGATCATCTGTGACTGCGCGACCGCTTATGACTAAAAATGCTCCTGCGCAATTGACTGGGCCAAAAGTCCTGGGCAGACACGAAGTAGGTAGTATGAACGATAATGGACACGGATAGATCTGGCGATCACGAACACTACGTTCAGACTTCTCGCCAAGCACAAAAATACGTGGATGCTCTAAGCTCAGGGATCTGATCCACTACGCAATCGTAAGGCAAATCGATGTTTTCCAAGTCCAAATCACCCGCGTTATGCGCGGTGCACACTGCTGGACAGATCACAGGCTTGTAGTTACTAAGCTGCGCGTCTGCCTCTGACGTCCTTGCAGATCCATCAGAAGTAAGACTCCATGCCTAAACGAGGACAGGTTTAAAGATCTCAGGACTTGGGAGAAATATGCCGAAGCAACTGGCTACCGCGTTGTCTCACACAAACAGGGAGACCGGTTACGTCAATGCTGACTGGGAGTCTCTGTCTTCTCATATTTTAGATACCGCCGCAGTTATCTTGGGTCTAAAAGTACGTAAAAACGAGGACTGGTTTGATGAGAATGACAGAGCTCTTAAAGAAGCTATTGACAAACATCGAGATCTCCTCCGGCAGCACAGAAGTGGCCAACGTGGTATTGCGGAGATCAGGCAAAATTACCTGGACCTATGCAGACTTACTCGGGAAACCAAGAATAAGAAAGATAAAGCTCGCCACTGCATGTGGCTCGCTGACAAAAAAACAGCTAGGGGATTTCTACAGTGAGGTTCGAAAGTTGCTACAACTTCACTTCCAAAAGTACCACTTAAGCCTGCTAGTGGCGAAGGTCTTCTTATTAGCAAGGAAGAAGTACTGAGGCGACGGGCGGAATATTTCAACACTCTGCTGAATGTGGACCGGTCTGCTGACCTGGAACACATTAATTCGATTCATCAGCTCCCCTTGGATATGGAGCTGGATGAGCCACTGATGCCTGGCGAGGTTGTTATTGCCTTAAAACAACAGCAGAACAAGCGTGCGGTTGGCGTTGATTTTATACCAGGAGGACTGCTAATACGGCGATGACGAGCTTCATTCGGTTATGTGGGAGCTTTTTGATCTTATGTGGAAAAACGAAAAATCCCATCATATTTTAAAATATCACGCATGAGGGCTCTGTATAAGAAAAAAGGTGACCATTCTGACTGCGGTTCCTACCGCGGTTTTTCGCTCTTATCAGTCCCTGCGAAGGTCTTCGCCAGAATATTACTGAACCGACTGACGCAACTATCTGAAAAGTTATTTATGTTTGTAAAGGTATACTCACAGAGCTCTACGCAATGCCTATATTTTGAATTATGTAATTAATTCTAAAGCATAGGTAACACTCATAACCTAAACATTATCGAGTATCATTAAAGAGTATGTACTGTTAAGTACTGAACTGTAGTCAAACTCATAATATTTACTATGATGTTTAACAACTCGTAAAATTATAATGTAGTTAAACTTTTTTACGCGTAAGTAACTAATTTATGTAAGTAATTTTAATATACCTAAAGGTCAATTCCTTGAGCAATAATTATTTTTAAAAAAAGCACATCACCAGCTTTGATTGACTGTTTTTATAGGGGTATGGTATTCTGGTAAAGCTTTATTATACTTAATACTGAAATAAATATATAACTAAACGATATCTATAGTATGTAGTAGGAACGGTACGGCCACATTTACTTTATTTTTTATTTATTAGTGAGTTCATTAAAAAAAGACATGCTACATAGGTAATATTAGCTACTCGTATTTTAAAATTCGTGTTTGAGTAAAGTAAAATAGACCTATTTAAATTGTAAAGGAAAATTCCTATTTATGCGAATTTCCTATGTTTGCGAATTCAGAGGGTGCCTTCTTGAGGTCTGAACATTTAAATATTGCTTTTGTAAGTTATCTATGCAAAAAAGTGTATAAAATATAGGTATGTACTTGTATTAATTTAACATTAAAATTCACAATTATGTATTTCTTTGGATAATATTTCATTGTATTAGAAATATCAATGTTACATACATTATATTTGTTAGTTCTGAATAAGTAGAGCGATCAGATATTAGCTTTTTCATCCACATAAGCGATAGCCATTATTTACAATTCTTAAATTCAATAGAATTATGTCTATTTAATCTGCATCACGTTTTATCTTAATTTTATTAACTATGCAACTAAACAAATATTTTTATTTTTATAATACTTTTGCGGGTTCGCTAAATATGTATAATAAATCTACATGCAATAATGTACATTTTTTGGTGCGAATATGAAATCACCGACATCACAACAGAATACCGAATAAGTAGAACACGAGAACTCTTATTGGTATTGGTATTAGTATTGAGAATCTACTGATATCAAGGTAGCTTTTTAATTATTACTTTTATACATCCAAATTGTAAATGTTATGTAAATAAATCTAGTTTAAATAAACATATTGCAATAAAAACGGAAGTGAGTGTAATGAGGGATCGTATGTTAAAAATGAAATTCTAGGGACGTGCAAATGACAATTTACATGGCGGCAAATCTGAAATACAAATAAAGAATTTCTTAACTAGATTGAGTTTATCATATATGTTGTTATATTTATCTAGAATCATGGATTGCCTGCGGCAAATTCGGATTGGTCAGTCGCGTTATTTATGAGACAAGTGCTTTTGTAATTTGTCATAGTAAGATCACGCATCAGCATCACCCATAGCACAAAAATTAAGGTCCTGTATGGATCATTTCTCTCACAATGCAATAGTATAGATAAAATGTTTTCTACTATTTCCACTACCACTACATAGTCAAATGATCACCTTCACCAGGAAATACACTAGATATTTCCAAGCGTCACCGCATAGTGGATGATCACAATTCTTGGACTGAAAGACCTTATGTTTCCTTTGTGATATTTATTAGCTGCTGCGTGAGCATATATTATTAGGTATGTATTTTTGATTGTTTTTCTATTTTAATATTTGCTGGGCTGTCTACCAGGCCTTGGCGTTCGGGACTCCAGAGACCAGTTATCATGAGACCATCATTCTTTGGGTGGAGGCGGACCTGACCCGGGATCGTGTCTTGCCGTGGGATCTTGGAAAATATGGCGTACCTAGAACAAAACATAAAAATATATACGGGATAAAATACGCGTATACACAAGTTTACTTCAAAGCATACCTATGTTGTGATCCATGCAAATATCTTTAAACACATGTAACTCACATCAAGCATACAAGACAGGTCCCAGACGATATGTCCCAGCGCCGGCTGCTCCAGCAAGTCAGCCTCAGGCAGCGGCGGCGAGGCGCGCGGAAGATGCGTGCGCGCACGGAACGACCGGTGCATGCGCAACACCACCTCGCAGAACACGAATCGCAGTAGAAGAAGCCGGAGGAAGTCATCGCCCATGAATGCGATGTAGCTCGGATCTGAACACGATAAAAGAGGTGAAGCCGCCTGCAGTTTGTGAATAAAACACTCCAAGCGGGTTACTCACTATTATCAACAGGCGCTTTAACACACTTTTACATCAGCCATGCTCAGTAAGTAGGATTTACTGCTGTCCAAAGAGTCCGTGTAAGTTGGCATTTTCAACACAATGCATTTGTTTATAGAAAACTTTTTTTTTTTACATTTTTTCAAAACAATTTACGGCAAACTATACTTCATAGTGGGACGTAACGGTTTCATGACGTACCAACTATGCGAGATAGTAGGTGCGTAATGGTTCATCATTCTGAACAACTTTCACTATGAAATCGATTTGATCAGTGGCATGATTCTTGCGCATTCGATGTACGATATCTACACCTATATCGAGTGATTTTGTATGGGAATCTGTCAATATAGGTCTTGATATCCGTATATCGAAGTCACGAGAATCATGCCACAAAGCAACTTTATACTTATTTCACTTCTCATGCAAAAAAGCTGATCGGCTGGCACGAGACGTATGGAGAAGTGAAACATAAATTTGTTGTGATCATTATCTGTTTCAAAGTGAAATTTGTTCAGAATGATGCCCGATATGCCAGATGCCGATGCCAGAAATATATGTTATACTTGATATTTTTAGTCTACGATCCGAAGAGGAGTCGACGTTCACCCATCTGTTACTGCGATGAAAATAGTTTTTTTTAATCAAATTTAGTATTTTAGAAAATACATCGCGAGTGGGTTGCCTACAAAATTCCTTGCCAGTCTATGATTGTTTAATAAACGGTCAAGTGTGTGTAAGACTCGTGTACTAAGAGTTCCGATCAAACTTAGAGAGCGCGCTGCCAAAACCCAAAAACTTGCGCCCGCTTCACCGTTGCGTTACGGTCTGGCAGTGGGGGGTGTGAAATGAGACAGCTACTCGAAATCACAACACAAATCGATGGCTCGTTAGAGAATGATTTGACTTTTTCGGACCACCCAGTCTCACAGACATGTTCGTCACCAGTGGCGGGTTATAAGTAACAAAAGTACTCATATTTTAATAACAAGACTTACTCCCCGACCTATGAAAATTAAAATTGGACGCACAATAACTGTTTTATAGTTAATTAGAACATTTTTTGCTATGAAAATATAAAAAATACTGTTTTTCTCTGGACTCCCGGTATAGATTTTTATGGCCTTTGGATTTACAGATTAGTAATGATCTGAGGAACAAAATTCACTATGTGAGCATTCTAGGCAGCACTTGGTCCAACTCTATATATAAAAAAAAATATGCAGCAACAGATGGGTGAAGATCGACTCCTCTGCGTATCTTGGACTATTTCTTTTCGGTGTTTTGTTCAACGTACCTGTTCGTCCTCTGGTCAACATTTTGGAGGCTTCTGACAAAAACCTCTCGATACAGGCCTGCCCCCGGTCCCACTCCCCGACCGTCAGGCTTGGGATATCACAGCACTGACAGAACGCGGTCAGCGGAGAATGGAGGAACAGCGTGAACAGAGACCCTTGGCGCTGCAAATCTGTTGAAGATAAGAAAAAGTGTTACAATAACGAATCGGAGAGTAACACCGGCTTAACCAACTCGTAAGCTCCGATGTATGAGATATATATTCCCACTAACATCGTATCGCACGCAAGTATACCTTGGTAAGGTTGCGGCAGTTCCACAGGCGACATTAGTACCACCATCGGTTGTCCAAAGTGTCGTGGAATGTGCTGGAAAACGAACGAGTTCTCCGAGTCCACAATTATGAAGATAGGTCGTCGTGTGAAAGGGTACAAGTCTCCTGGGTGTAGGCAGTGGACCTCCTTGTACTTGGGTTGGGCCTTTGGGTCTTTAGCCTGTTCCCGGTAGACATCCCTCTTTGAGCTGGTGATTACGCCGCCCATGTCGTAACCAACTGAAAGGATTATTCATTTTTAATGCAACTGTTTAGAATTTTAAACTGTCGTATAATTAGTATATTAGTAAGCTGCATCTCTCTTTGATAATTTTGGTTAGATAAATTGGGATAGGAAACTAGTTTTGAACAAAGTAATTATAAGGGCAGTCAAATAGATTTCGAGCGTGCAATATCACTTCATGACGTTGACTAAGTAATATGTATGATTTTATGGTCAATAAAAATTTTGAACTGAACTGAACTGACGAAAGACTCTGACATAATCAACTTGTAATGTGTGTGGGATTTTATATGGTTGTGTGTGTGTGTAACTTACCAGAAGACCTGCGGTCTTCCTGATGTTTGCTAGGGGGCACGAAGTATCCGTCAGCTGAGAGGTACAATAGTAGGGTACTATTCGGAGGAAGGTCTTTGCAACTGCTGGCTAAGTAGACCAGGACCTGGCTTAGAGAGGGCTTGTAAAGCAGGTACTTGTGAGGATTCTCGCGGCGTAGACCATTCTCGAAGTAGCCTGGAATAATTACAATATAATGCATGGTTTGCGCTAAGGACCATCTTTCATAAAATAAACGGTCAAGTACGAGTAGGACTCACGCACCAAGGGTTCCGATCAAACTTAGAAAGCGTAACATGTGTAACTAGGTCTCCACATAAAAAAATAAAGTATGATGTCATCCATGTAAACAAAATTAAATATTTTTGTAGAAAGACAGAAATTTACATTTTTCAACTACTTTTTGCGATTTAAAATACAATCTATTGACTTTTCACGAAAATAGTTATAGTCTTTTCACTCACTCTCATGGTCTCTACAGATCCTCTTTACTAATCCGTCTTCAAGGAGTCCAAACTTGGTATGTTTTAAAAATATTTCTTGGATTTTTAGAAAACAGATGGCCGAAAGGTAATATGGTATTTTTAGAACCGGCTCACGAAGCCCTTTCATTTGATACCCCACACGATAAGTTTCAGAGAAAAAAAAACAAATCCCATAGAATAAAATTATGACGTCACAACTCAAGGGGAAATCAAGAAAAGCTACTTTAATACAAGGCTAGCTAAAACAACAAAAAATACTTTAATACAAGGAATACGTGTGCCAAGTTTTGTGAGGATCGCTTGAAAACTGGGCGGCATATTTGCGCCGTTTGAGACCCGACGCAGAGTCCGCCGCGGCACCGGCCCCAGAAGAAGTCGCTGGTAAATGGGGTAAATATGATGGTTCAGGGTTCGCTAGCAAGAGTGTGTTGCGTGAAATGGACGGAAGTCATTATTTAAAAATAATCGGTTAAGTGCGGGTCGGTATCGCACACGAAGGGTACCGTACCATCGTACAACAAATCAAAAGCACTCAAAACAATAAAAAAATAAACAAAAAGAAAATTTAAAAAGTTTATGCCTTCACGAGATTTGAACCGACGACCTCCGGATTGAGAGTCTACATCATACCGCACCGGATAACCACAACCATGTGGGTTGACGCGAAATATGCTATCATATTTAAATGTGTAGTATGTGTCTATGACATGGTTGCTATGACAATAAATAAACAGTTTCAGTCAAGATCTCCATTTTGAAATGCGTAAGTGTATCTAAACACGTCTCTTGTATCGGGGCCCCCTTTAATTTGCAATATCTCTCGTATTTCAGTATTTGTGGTTGGTGCGGCAACAGATATACACATTCTGTGAAAATTTCAGCTTTCTAGCTATTACGGTTCGTGCAGACGGACCCGTGACAGACAGGACGGACGGACGGACAGACGGACAGCGAAGTCTCAGTAATAGGGTCCCGTTTGGCACCCTTCGGGTACGGTACCCTAAAAAACAGCAGAATCATGCTTTGTTTCTTTGTGTTTTATAAATATTTATGTGTTTTATAGTTTTTTTTTTATTTCAATTTAAAATAGAAAAGGTACAAAATGGGCATTTTTGTAAATGGGCATTTTGGTTGGACCTTTATCCCACCAGCGGCGTCCACTAACGAACCTACAAATACAGACCATAAATAATACCCAATGCAATGAGTCGCATTCCTCCTTCCTACGAAATCTATCTTCTGAAATATTAACATTACTTTCTTGATACAAATGAGTGAACGATCCTATCATCTATAAATTTATCTCCTAATCTTATTACTATGTAAACGCCTCAAAGTCACAGAACGGCAAAAATACGTTATTTTGTTTACCTGGATCACATCATACTTTTTAGTTTTTCGTATGAAGAAGCCTAGCTACGTCCGAATTCTTATACAAAATGGTTTCCAACTAATGGGCTACCCTTTCATATGAAATAAATATTTTGCAATAATATGCAGGGATCGGAATTGAGGTGTGTATTTACCTAAAGTTTGCAGTGAGACATAACATGGAGCTGTTACAACCGCTTCAGTTGAACCGGTTTGAATTTAAGCGGTTAAATTTCGTTTTTTTGTTTAACCGGTTATATTTTTTTTTTAGTTTTACATGTTGCTTACATTTGAAACACCGAACTATAAACATTTTTAAGCTGCTGATTCCCAAAAAAAATCATAACTTTTTTATTTTTCAAGTTTTGGCCTCTAGTGTGTATTCCCGCACCGGTACCGCTCACTCTGGCGCCTGTGTGTGGCGGTGACCGTCTCCGGGAATGCGAAATGCGAAAATCAAATATGCGCTGAATCGATTATCATAAGTCCGATCTCTTTCTATCTAATGAATGAATGGTTTTATACTCTATGGTAGAACAGGCTATCTAATGAATGAATGGTTTATACTCTATAGGCCATAGAGAATACAGAATAGGAGAATTTCATTAAAAACGGAACACGGGGCGCTCAGAATGCCTGATGTGTGGCGTTCCCGCTCCGGTACCCACCGACACGGCGAAAGTTTCAAAATGGCCGCCGCAGGCAACTGGAGAAAAAAAAATACAATTTCTAGAATCTATAAAATAAAAATATAATTTTAATTTTGTCCAAAATTATTAAAATCAAACCGGTTCAACTCAAGTTATTGTAACAGCTCCATGTTATGTCTCACTGCAAACTTTAGGTAAATTCACACCTCAATTCCGATAATAATAATATGTAATATGTATTGGGCGAAAAACGCCACTGACTGGGTGCTACAGGCACAGGACGGATACCGGTGCAGGGGCAGGCAGGCCTAAACGGAGATGGCGGGACGACCTCGACAAGTTTCTGCCGGGGTGGCCGGAGGTGGCACAGACCAGAGAAGTGTGGACGAAAGAGGGGGAGGCCTTTGCTCAGCAGTGGGACACTTTAATGGCTAAATAAAAAAATGTATATATAATACGCTTTCGAGGTATATCCCAATAAACAAACTTAAAAACCACATAAATTTTCCATGCATTTGGATTAAAATAAATACAATTCATGAAATGCTGACACTCTAAGCCTTCATTACACCTTACATTTCATTAATGGACGCGAACTTTGAGGCAACGGGTCAAAAAGGCCTAGAACTTTCTCCCTTGACACTCGTTAGTTAAATGAGATTGTAAAGGTATAATTAACAAAGTTAAAAATAAAATAGAATCGACTTCGAAACCTATTACTCAATCAATACTCTCTGCTCGCGTTGCGAATGTCGTCTAAAGACACGAAAAGGAGCCTACAACATCTGTATTCTCATATTACACAATAAACGAATATCGGTCCCTTAAGTCAACCCACAGTCACAGAAAGGAACTGTTAATAACATACGTTATGTGACATTATACTTTTCAGATATTTTCATTTAGTAAACTAACTACTGCACCGATTCCTGATTTTTAGGGTTCCGTTAGAGAAACAAGGAACCGTTATAGTTTCGTCAAATCTGTCTGTGCTGTCTGTCCGTCCGTATGTCACAGCAACTTTATTCCAAAACTATTAGGACTACACAGTTGAAACTTGGTATGTAGATGTATTCTGTAAACCGCTTTACGATTTTTATACAAAAATGTAATAAATAAAATAATAAGGGGGGCTCCCCATACATGAAACTGACACCAAAAACTTTTTTTTCATCAATCCTATGTGTGTGGGTTTATAGGTGTTTATAGATAGGTCTTTAAAAATCACCTTGAGGTTTCTAAAACCATTTTTCCTCAAATTCAATCGTTAAAGAGATAGACCCTTCCAAAGTGAAAAAAATTGTGCCCCCTCTTCTAAATTTTAAAGTAAGAGAGTGAAAAATATATGCTGTATATCTCAATACAAACTTTTAACGAGAATTGGTTTGAACAAAATATAATAAGCAGTTTTTAAGATATAAACATTTATTAAAAACCGCAAAGATAACTTTGTCATTCATACAAAGACTATGAAAAACAAAGTTACAAACATCCAGTCTTATAGCTACTACAGAACCCTTCATTGGCGAGTCCGACTCGCTCTTGACCACTTTAAAAAAAACTGACTAAGGTTATGAGTAACCCATTCAAACAAAAAAAAATTGAAATCGGTTCGTAAATAGGTAAATAGTACCAGGTTACGATTTATCACACATAAAAAAGAACCCCCTCCTTTTTTGAAGTCGTTTAAAAATAGATCTTGACCCAATATTGTAGTTTTACATAATACTCCAGCAGAAACTTATTACATCACCCAACACATCAAGTGGCACAGTACAAGAGTACGTTTAGCTATGGTGCTAAAATATTCTGGCAAGTTTCCTTCGCTGTGCTAGTAAATTATTCGCTATAGTATGTTTAAAACTCGCGAAGCCCTTTAGACGCATAAGACCACAAACGCGAAATACCAACCTGATGAGCACTGAACAATTTATATATCGATGGGTATGAATTTTTCATTGTGTTGCAAATATTCTGTTTGCTAGGTTTCCCTCGTGTTTCCTAGGGATGGATTAAATAGGGATACGTCGTAGCCATATTATCGTCAAACCATTACCGGCCATTTTTATTCCAGCGTTTTGGTCAGCGTTTTTATTCAGCTTGTTGTTTATTGTGTTATACATGTCAAACTAACACGAAGAATATTCGGGGGCTTCGCTGCGCTCGCAATCTTTAGTCTCTTCACCTAAGCTACCGCAGTGTTAGCTAGCCCTAAAAGATTTCATCGTTTCATGATATTTTACGGTTGGTCATTTCATGACGGTTAAAAAGACGACTGCATGCATGACATTTGGTGACCGGAAAAGACTGTCGGGTTTCAATACAACAATATCAATTTAGTTCATGAGTTGAGTATCAAGTTACCTCTGGCAGTTGGTGCGCCAGGTGTAGACGGGAACCCTCTGGCTCTCGGAGAGTTATCGAACAAGGTCTGGTAGTCTTCAGAAGGCTCTCTCTCCAACGTCTGCAGAATCCGGTACATGTCCATCGTGAGCTCCGAGAACTTGACTTGATCAGAACAACTCCCGACAATCAGGATCTCTTGGAGAGATAAGTTCATGTAGTTCGATCGTTCGACTGGAGGTGTCGTCATAGCATTTAATCTGAAGACGAAAGTTACAATTGTTACCATGAATATGTCGTTATCCAATAATTTGATGGTTTTGCGGTGAGGATAACGAGCGATGCGAGGAGGTGAGGCAATCCAGAATTTCTGACTGACTAAAAATTTACATAGAAACATTAGAGCCTGGTAATTAATTTGCTCACCTGTGTGATAGTAGAATTGGATAATTGTCACTGTTGAGTACAGCTATCACTGGTTCCGCTTTTACGAAAGACTTCACTTCATCAACAACCACTGTCCACTCGATCTGATCATCAGGATCATAGGTGTTTCCATAGTCTATGATTTGGTTATCTAATTCTTTGATCAGATCCCTAACAAGTTTCATTTTCTTTAATAGCAAGCACACGACGATAAACCTAGCGTAGTATCTTAGTTTTTTAACCATGAGGTCAGATCTGTCTTCTTTTGCAGCTTTGGTGTAGTAGGATCGACCCCTTATAGCGTGGTAGAAGGAATACGCTTCGTTCAAATATGCCGTTTCGCTCGTTCTCAGACTGCAAAGTTGAAAAATAAGATTATACTTACTTAAACTTCGCGACAAAACTTTTAAACCCTAGAAACAACCTTCAAAAATATTTAGTTTATACGCTAAGTTTTGAAAATATTTCGTATAATTTTGTTTCATCATCTCTGTAAAACACAAGTTTCCGTGAATATAAGTTGAAAAATTTCAGTGAACTTGAGAGAATTTTCTATCCAGTGAAACTTTCAAACATGATCGCTGTAAGGTCACATACTTCAAAGCGAAGACTTCCGAAGAAGTAGGGTAAAGGGTACTAATTCCAGCACCCCCCCATTGATTGGCACTCTGGACTTCGAACACAAATATTAAGAATTACCAGATAAGAAAAGTAAAACAAAAATTTCTATTAAATCCACCATTTCGTAAGTGACAACACCGAATTGGTAGTTTTTAGATGAATCTACTGGCAACTCTGTGAAAAAATGTTCTTTCCCAACATGTCTCTGTGTGGTGCGGATTGTTGAAATCGTTACGATTTTTGTTAAGAAACAGGTGAGTGTTGAAGCCTTTTTACTTGTTATTTTGGAAGTCTAGATGCGAGTTAATGGTTTTGTTGTTATTATATGAGTCAAGTTATGATATTAAGCAGTTTGTTATTGTATTTCAACGCCTAAAATCAGTTTTATTTGGGGCCAATCATTGTAACCTTAAGTTTCTATGAAGGTGCAGTTCATTGGCACCGGGGCTAATGATTGTTAAAACTATTTCAGAATTTTTAATTGCAATTAGTACCTAAATTAATTGCGACGAATGAGTTGTTTAAAAGTATGCACTCAAAACTGTCATCAGCCCTCAGTAAACAAATGATGGCACTGCTAATCATTGTACTTTTTGACCATTGGCACTGCTGATGATTGTATTCTAAGTGGGGCCAATCAATGTGCTGAGTTTTTACGATTATGCTTTTATCTAGTAGTGATGTGCACATTTTATATTTTATTTTATTAAAAGTTTGGAAAGGTTAGAGGTGGGTATTTTCACCAAAAATATTTTGTATATAGGGTATTATAGGTATAGATAGATAAGGTACCCACATTCGAATGAGTCGAAATCTGAGGTAAGTAGCAGGTTCTACGGAATCTACGGATAACATTCAAGAATATAATTCATAAAGTTCTAGGTATTTTATTTTATTTCCCATCACTATTACTCAATGGAGTACATTCATTGGCACCTCACGTGTATAATGATTGGCATGCCAATCTTTATACTTATTATAGGGCTAATCATTGTGCTGAAGGGGCCAATGAATGTACTTTTGGGTAATTTTTCACTATTTTGTGAATTGATGAATAAAAATTAGATTTTAGAAAGATAAATCAGGTTTTATTAAGTTCTTAGATCCCTATGGTAGTAGAAAACACAACATCATGATAGTTTCAATAGCTACCTACATAGATATTGAACCTCAAACATGAGATTTTCCTTAAGGTGCCAATCATTGTACTGCTTACCCTATTTGGTAAGGTCAATGTTAAAATCTTACTAAAAGTGGTAATATAGTTGTCCAATCTTGGAGGCGATCTCCCCGATCTGCCATCTCTTGAGTCCGTACTTGACGTCGAGTATGTCGCGATGTTGTTGCTGGAACTTCCACAGTTTTGTGTAAACATCGAATGTTCGGCCGAAGTATGCGTACCACTGCTTATGTCCATATTGGGGTAAATCTCTGAAATAGACATAGGTGTAAAAATAACGCCACTCCCTGGTTACCGCCCAATGCTTCTTAATTTCATAACTTCTTTATTGCACACAGAAAAATTAATTACACAGGACAAAAATACATAGTAAAAGTATACAAAGGTGAGAGATCTTTTCCAGCAAACCAGGTAAGGATGAGACAGGTGGGTAGGGATAGACCAAAGTGTACAACATATTGTCATATAGTTAAAATACATTTCAATGAAAGTTGTGAAATAGTTTATTGCAATTAAGTTAAGTGTTGAATTAAATATATAATAATATTGATGAAATAGTTACATTATACAGGTGTTACTAATAGGTAGATAAAGACCGAGGAGATAGCCGGAAGATCGCAAACCGTACCGGAGTTTAGTAGGAAGATCACGTCCAGCAGTCCAAATAATATTGACCAAAAGCTGAATTGATATTGACTCTGTTACATACCTTAGTCCGTTGAACAGTTGCTTCGATTTTTCCAGAAGATGGCAGAATTCGATGATGACCTTCCGCTCATGTTCGCTGAGGCCGTTCATGCCGACCATAGCGTCGGGTCGGCGCGGCAGGCCCAACATTTTGAGCCTTCTTTAGTCTTCGCTAGAGGAGGATCTGATGCATGTGTTGTTGAATTAGGGCTTAGGGTAACTGCAATCAAAATAAATGCAAGGTCTAAGATAAAAAGTGTGGTTGGAACTATACATATACAAGGCTCGTGAAAATTATTATCTTAATCGAGGCGCATTGCATCACACACGAATCCGATGGACTTATAACACACCTACACAACAACTACACAACAAAACACCTACACAACAACTAAATAGTAAATTTCCAGGAAGAAATTCGCCTTCTTTTTATAGGACACAAGTGAAATTAGTATGGCGGCTGAATCCACCCGACAAGGTTGACTCTAAGGCTCATAATTCATTAAGGGTTGCATTAGTCAGTCAACCTTATTGATCATATGAAGGCCCAGAATGGGCTCAAGCAACAAGTGAAACCGCCAAAGTGAATCACAAGACTTTGGTATAGGATGCAACGTAATGGTGGTTTCATATGTGCCTTCTTAATTTACGACTTGTTGAAATTATACTTCGTCTCGTACATTTTTAAATAAATTTAGTGGTTGTTTTCATATTCATATTCTTTATTGCATTGTAACTTAATATTAAAACTTAAATTATAATTAGTGCGCAAAGGCGAGCTTTTCTCTAAAGACAGATTTCAACCAGCAAGCCTAGGCAGGACAGGAAAGATGGTGCTGAGAGGATAGTCCTAGTGCACAAAGATAAAAATAAACTGGATGAAACTACTTATACTATTGATGTACCAAATAAGTAAATAATACAACCTAAAACAATGTGAGTGATATTTACGTTTTTAAGTGATTGATAATTTAGTTATTTTCCTTCAATTTGATGCATAAATCATAATCTCAGCCTGTATTTTGAAAGTAACGGTTTGAACTGAACAGGTAGTAAAACCGATTTTAAGGTGAGAATTGCACCAAGTGTATATTTCAGATTCCCATTTATTTGTTTTACGCATTAGGGACTAATACAGTTATTTTTTGCAAAGTTGTATTATTACTCTATGCCGGAAAACAGTAAGATTATAAACATGTTATTGCACAAAGATGTTATTAGGTATCAAAGTGGAGGAGGAGGATGAGGTATGGAGGCCGGTGAGGTTTGTGCGATAAGTGCAACCTAGCTGAAGCGTTACAGTGATGTTATGTTTTTTTTAGATGTCTTTACCAGCAATCAACTTAAAAAATATGACCTACGAGGTTGATCGAGGGCATAGATGACGAGCAAGCTTAAAATTTCGATCTAGCTCAATCTATTGTAGATCGAAGTGATCTTTGATTGTCATATCACGGATATTGTCAGCTGGAGAAGACTTTCATCGCGATACCATGGACACACCTCCATGTCCATTTCATTCACCAGCTAAAGTCATCAGTGGTTCCATATCACCAGTTCCATCACACTATGATTTATGACAAGAATGAGTACATTTTGTCAAAATAGTGAATAATTATATAATAAGTTTTATTTAAATAAATATAAGACTAGATATTGATATTTTCAATAAAACTCATCTATTAATGATTTGGTTTTAAACGGTCCCTATTACAAAATCGGTTGCAAATGAAACCACCAATCTTTTAAATGGTCTTGGTTACTTAAGAAACCACCCCCTACAGCCAAACCTGAATAAATCAAAATATTCAAAATCACACTAGCTCCAGTCCTTATGGACCCCTAAACCTATCCCGATACCAAAAATTCAAATCCACCAAAAAAAACTGCCCTATAAAGGGTTAAACAGTTTTAATTCATCCAAATCGAAATTCAAGCGAAAATGGTGAAACCCAGACGTATGAGAATGTACAATGTACTGTATCTCTGTTATTGCTTCTTTAAATCACAGTATGTAACTAATTTCACCTGGTTATTCCCATTTAATTCTTGGCAGATTTGCAAAATAGCGTGCTCTCATTCTTGTAATAAACGTAAACGGGATATTTTCGTCGCAGCCACCGCCCGCTGGAGTCTCAACTCAATCGGTAGCTGCACAGTTTAAAGGCTAAAAACGATGTATTTTGTATACAATATCGGGATTTTGCAAAGGGATGTAAGTACCCTCTTATACGCAACGTAGTCAAAATACGTGCTGTAAACACGTGATAAGAAATCCGAGTACATATCCGGACTCCTGACTGGGGATCTGATGAGGTCACCGTCAGGATAGCAAAATTTTCCCGTTTTGGCGAAATCGTCCAGAATTCATATTTGTATGGTTATATAATACGACGAATTATCCTTCTATGTTTAATCATCATCCTACAGCTTCAGTCCAAACGCAAAATGGTGTCAGAATACAGCAAAGCCTGAATTGAATAGTCCCAGTCAGTCTGTATTATACCGCTTATCACAGACTATTGTAGACACTGCAGAGAGTCGACAAATAGCCTACAGCCGGCGGAAATTAGAGAGCATCTATAGACGGATAGTCGGTCACACAGAACCTATGTGACCTGATTGCGAACTGAAATTAACAAAGGAGGACACACGATTGTCTGCCGTCTGGCCTGGAGCGAGTCTAGACTAGAGCTAATATGCGGGACTACGGGTGCAGATAATTTCAACAGGATTAGCGGCTTTCACTCCTATCTCGAGAGAGGCAGTGTTGAATCAGTTAAATTCAATAGGGACAACATTTTAATCAGAAATAAATCACAGCAACTTCATGGTTCACATCTCGAAAATAAAGCTTATGGTGGTGAAGTCTGGGTGGTTCCGATAGTTCGGTAGATTAGAATTGTTTTATTAGAATTTGGAATTAAAATCTAAAAGTACAAAGTACAGTACAGTTTATACATTCGCATAAGACGCTGTGGTAAGCCCTCTGCTGGCCACTTGACCCCAAACGAGTCGTCTTCATGGCAAGTGGCAAGCACAGATGCAGCTGATGTAATCTATTTCTGATTTGTTTTGTCGACCTCTGTAATGTTGCGGTCGAGGCTGTTCTTCCCAAAAATCTCAAGTAAGAGTCCCGTATTCGAATCCCAGCTGGGAGGAAAAATAGTAAACGGTCAAGTGCGAGAAGGACTGGCGCACCAAACGATTTGATTGCGTTGATCTAGAAGGTTTTTTTCACAGCTCTACAGGACCATAGACTTGAGTAATTGATATACAGCTTGTATGACGCGTTCTCGACAAAAAAGGTCTTGACAGACGGAAGGACGGACAACGAAGTGATCCTATAAGGGTTCTTTCATGAGGTAAAGGGGGCGACGACGGTCGAGCACATTTTGCTGGCTTATCCATCCACAATTGAAACCAGGATGACTATTGTCATGTGTCTACTTGTTTGTGATATCGCTTTTTCTGATTCCCACGAGGGTATCCTAGAGTGGGGCCAGAAGCAATGTATCTGTCGGTGTGTAAATATAAATGATCATGTTATGTTTTATATTGTTGGAATAAAACAACTTCGCTGAAGGAAAGACGAAACTATATTTCTTTTAAATTCTTGATGATACCCAAAAAATGGTACATGCATACGGCCTCAATATGGGGTCGCTGAGAGTTTGTTATTCCGCTAATACGTAATATATATACGCGAAATGTCATTGCGCTTTGCTTTGCACATGAAGATTTATGATGGTTATCCATCAAGATCGCAGTGGATAGCGTGGTGATGAATGGGCCTTTAATATACCCAACACTGAAAATATCGGTTAATTGATTTGATTGAATTCACCAGACCGACCCAGACTCTGCTATTTGGTTTCAACATAGTGATCCTAATATCGGGACTGCGATGGGTTTTTAATGAACAGTGAGTGAGTGATGGGCATACAACAATGAATATTCTATAGCTTTAAATTCAAGTTTAATTACCTCCCATATAGTACTTGATGACTTTTAAGTAATTGTCCTACCGAAAAATCACCAAATATACAACGGTAACATTATGATCATATGAATAATATTCTCTACAATATGCCAGAAACTGCTGGCATTTGGCACCGTTTCTCCATATGGTCTGATTTTTCCACCTATATTATCGATTCAGCGTGATTTGTGTTTGGGGTTTGCAAACTACACATAAATACCTCTATTTGTGCGTTTGTTGGCAGCAGCAGCTACGTTCCCATAGCACTACTTAACTTTCTCACTTGTTAAGGCACTGGCTTAATTTTGATTGCGGTTAAAAAGGCCGCTGGTTCCGAGGAAAACCCGAGGGAAGTAACTTAGAAGCCGTTCTGAGATCGGTCTGACTAGTGATGTGACACTGTCGAGTGACCCGGGTTCACTGACCTGCGAACTGTGCTAAATACGACGAGGTCTACAACATCCTTTTATTATTTGCTTTTGTAATAAACGCTAGAGTAACAACGCTATAGTTAATAAACAATATTGTTAGAAAGGAACATTTTCGAACAGAAAAAAGAGCTAATGAGCAGTATCCTGCCTGGTGTGGAGTTGGAAAGCGCATGCCTAGCGGCAAGCGGGGTGGCGTGGACGCATGCGCGCGCCCTAGCGGCCTCGCCCTCGCTTGGCTGCCTCAATGAATGACGTCACACAAATCTGCTAAGGAGACATGACACGGTGAGGGTTAAATCACCCTCGTAGCCGATCATAGCTGGCGAAGTGGGGTGACGCAGAAGGATCTAACTAATTAAATACTTGTAAATTTTTAAGTTTGTAGCTTTTCTGTAAGTAGGTAAATAGGATTCGGAATTACAATTGCCCGAGCGAGCCGAAGGCAAGCTTGTCCCCGTTTCAGCTTCGATACAAATGCTTTCGTATATCTGTTCGTCTCAATCCTGTTCTCCTCTAATCTAAGAAATTTTCGAGAATCATATCATATTTCTTTTGTCGATTCAGTTTTTGAATTTTTTCAAAGTGTTGTCTACTTTCGTTCTTCATGTACGGTCACCATCAGATATACCGTAGCGGTAGCACCGACTTACGGTATGTTTTCCTTAAATTTTCATATCTTTAGGATCACCCTGACTGCATAGATACTTTTGACGAACTGTGCTTTCAAATATTTTTAACTTACCTACCAACCTGGAAACCAACTTCTACGTATTTTGGTATTTTTTCGAAGCCTTGAAAGGATATCGTCTGAAAATCATTGAGACCCGGACTGTGATCATGCAGTAGGGATTACTCTACCAGATGACATAGCAGGAGTGGCCTTGCGGGACCTGGATGAAGTAGGTATCTATGTCCTAAGTAGCACATAAAATTGGTATTCGAATCCTTGAACCGGTATGGCCCATAACTTATTAGACCTGGACGATTTTCTGGAACATGTAGTAGGGGCTGTATTGCAACGCATAACTTACTACGCGGATGTGGTCTGGAAAATGCAAGAGATGGAACATTTACTGATTATTAGTGAAAATCTATCTTGATAGCTTTGAATGCTCTTAAAGTATTACAATGAAAATGTGTATGACATGATTTGTTCAAAATTTAACATAGTTAATTAATGTAGAAGTAATTGTGTTGATATTTCTAATGGTTTTCAAGTAACGAGCGAATAACTGGAAAACGGGTCCTTTAATACGCCCCCACTGACCTAGCGGCACCAGCACTCTGACTGACCTGTTTGGTGATGCATGGAGGCATATTGTGCGAGAATGAGGTAGGTTTTGCGAGATGAATTTGTGACTCTGTTTATTTGTAATTTGTAATATTTTTAATTGACTTTGAATTGAATTTTATTGACATAGTTGACATTTATTAATTGAATAATTTGTAAATTATTTTTTATATCGTATCCTTTGTATTTTATTATTATTTCTACTCTGCACGTGTATGACGATTTGGAAGTATTTCTGTTACGTTGTACATGTTAATTTGACAATAAATAAATAAAGAAATAAATAAATAAATAAATAAATAAATAAATACATAAATAAATAAATAAATAAATAAATACCATTCTAGATTCAAAATCCATCTTGATTATTTTAGGCGTATTTTGGACCCCCATAAAAGTCTAAGTACTATACCAATTTTAGTAAATTTGTTTTGTCATCGAAGCGAAATTCGTAATTCGTATTTCGTAATTTCTTTATTGTACTAACATAAGAATGACACACAGAAAACTTATAATAGATAGACAATGTACCAAAGCGAGCTTGCGAAAATGTTGTCTTCTTTGATGAATCATACACATTTTTTTAATGCTATTTTCGAATAAATGTGGATAACTAGAAAAAGTCAGAAATGTTTCGCTTTTCTTGCGATTTTTTCAATGTTTCGTCACGAAATTTTGTCTGCCAACCGCTCAGATTCGGATTCAGCACCCCAAAATACATATAGAAATAAATTTTTACTACCCCAAAACTTTCGGTAGTCTCAGGGTAGATTAGATAACAACGACGACAAGTTGACTGTACTAAAATGTTAAAAGCCTTAAAAGATGGCTAAAAGGAGGTTTTGATAAGTTTTATTTTCATCTACTTTTTTTTCGTCCATGGAGTAGCAAAGAGTTTCATTCTTGGACGAGTTTCATTGATCTGAGGTTTCATTCAACTGACGTCAATTTGTCATCTGACATTTGATTAGATGATGTCATCGTATATTTACCACGACCGACGCTAGACCTTAGCGCTAGACTTACTTTTTAGTTTTTTAGTCAAACAAGATAATCAAGACGAAATGTTTTCCAACCGGGTAAGATAATAATTATCTATCCTTTAGACTGTCGATGTTCGAGCGATGTTATTGGTATTTTCTCATCATGAGAATCACTCGGTTTCATCAAGAAACTCTTTTACTTTCAGGCTATACTTCAAAGCACCAACAAAATATTAGTCAGGAGGACGAAAACTCCCTTCAAAGGTCAGTTACCTCTCTAAAGATCTGCATACACCATACGGCTAGCCTTTAGAAAGACCGCGGCCGAGTATGAGCGGCATATGAGGTGCACCCAGCTGATAGGTTTTCCGCTATGGAACTTCAAAGAATGTAAATTTTTGCCCTATCTATCTGCAGATTAAGGATAGACAAGTTGTTGAAAACGGCTTTTAGACTATGAAGCATCGCAGAACTGACTTTCAGTTTTCTCCTTTACTCAGTTCCGAGCTGCACCGCTGCCTATGAGATCCAGACCCACAAGCATGACTGCGTTGTGATTGGGGCTGGTGGAGGTGGACTCAGGGCTGCGGTGGGACTGGCTGAGGGGAATTTCTCCGTGGCTCTGATCTCCAAGCTCTTCCCCACCCGATCACACACCATCGCCGCTCAAGGGGGCATTAACGCTGCAATTGGTAAGGATTCAGCAACCACTTGGTATGTGCTAGACTTGATTTCTTACTTTTTCATTGTCCGGTGCCTTCAGTCTAATCCTACTTCCGATTTCGACAGCTTTACATTTTTAAGCCAATTCGACTAAACATTAGGAAGTTGTAAAATTGGAAGTTGGTCAAATAGGAACTGGCGGATGATCTGGTGACATCTCCAATTCTCCACTAGCACATTTTCATCTGACTCATCACGTTTGCTTATTTAATGACTTTTTTACATTTAGGAAGCATGCATGAAGATGATTGGCGCTGGCATTTCTATGACACTGTGAAAGGCTCTGATTGGTTGGGTGACCAGGTAAACTTTGATTTGGTAATCAATATTAGTATGGTTTATAGCATCCCCATTGAAATTTTTAGGTAGAGCATTATTCCAGCCTTTGTCTAGTCCGCAAATCACCCTAGTGTTACTAGGGTTTCAAATCTCTGGGAGTCCATTGACATGTTCTGGTTATGTTCTATTCTTTTCTGTTATTCAATGAGAACAAGCTGGCTAATATTTATATACTTACTAGCTGACCCGGCAGACTTCGTACTGCCTCAATTTAATATGAACTTTATTGAATAGCAATAAAGTTCAAATTGACTCTAGAAAACGATTGACTCTAGAAAACGTTTGTATGGGAAATAGAAAAGAGCTGTTTTTAGGGTTTTCCCGGAAATTATTCGTTTTTTTCTCGCCTTTTAAACCTTCCCTAGACCTCCACTAGACTAAGATAAGATAAATCCGTTCAGCCGTTCTCGAGTTTTAGTGAGACTAACGAACAGCAATTCATTTTTATATATATAGATAGAAAGATAGATAGATAGATAGATAGATAGATAGATTAAATAAGCAGTATAAGATAAGAAACGGTATTTTCTCAAGTTTCCAAGTTAACTGTTAATGGACAGAAGGGCCAGAATGAGTGCGAAAGAAGGCTGGCAAGGGAAATAACGATTCTGCTTGCCTCTGGTCTTTGACAAAAACTACTGACTGACATACAACTTGGACCGATTTCAGCCGAAATAGAGACGAGACGACTAACTCCCATCCCACCTCACAATAAAGCCCGTATTTCTAACAGTAACTTTGATTACGTACCTATTGTACATATTCCCTTAGGATTCAATCCACTACCTAGCCCGAGAAGCCCCTAAAGTTGTCTTCGAGCTCGAGAACATGGGTATGCCATTCTCGAGGACGGCGGATGGAAAGATCTACCAGCGAGCCTTCGGCGGCGCAAGCATAATGAACGGCAAGAAACCAGCTAAAAGAACCTGTGCTGCTGAGGACAGGTGGGTGGAACTAAGTTCTTAATGAGTTGGTGACGATATTGAACCCCGATTGATGTATCTCGTTAGGTACCTATGTCGAATGTTGAATAAACACCTCTCCTGCACCAGTTTCCAGTAGATAATATTATTCAATAATAGTATTAATAATATTCAGTTTGAAAACTGAAGACATATTTCGAGCCACAATGTCACGGTCATAGACAGCCATAATGATAGGCGACCTCCGATAGGAGATGGCACTCGAAGAAGAAGAAGTATTAATAATCCACAAAATATTATATTAAACTTATACTTACATGAGTTGGGATTGGGACTACTGAGAGAGGCAGAGCAAAATGCGCAATTATGGTCTGTTTGAAGTTCATTGATTGTTTTGGTTGATATCTGTTTTTAAGAAATTTTTACGCGGCCACTTTGTCATTCATTACCTACCAGTTCTACAAACGCTCGATTTGTAGACGACTATCCTCTATTGATCCTACTCATAGCAAGAGGATTATATACGTGAAAGTTTCTAAGCATACTATTTGAGTGACGATTCACCTGTTGATCACGTACAAAGTTCCTACCTATTCTAGTGTTGAGTGTAGATGTAGCAGAATTAATTACAACTTGGCCGATAAATGGTGGGTAGCTGCCTCGCTCTCAGATTTACGTATAGTCGCGCCATCTATACAACACACAGCTCATAAGAGAGGGGAGGCGGTGTGTAAATTAGTATCGAGGGCGGGCATCGTTGGCGTTTTTCTCGTCCGGTGTCGGCAGCCAGTTCGTTAGCTTACAAAAAGATGGCGCGATATTCAGCACATACAATAAACGTGTTTTCTTGTACTTTTTAACCGATATCACAAAAGGAGGAGGTTTACATATTTTTTTTATTTTTAACCGACTTCAAAAAAGGAGGGGTTATTGGTTATAATTCGGTTGTAAGTATATATTTTTTATGTTTGTTTCATCGAAACTGGTAGGTACTCTTTATGAACCGATTTCAAAAATTCTTTATTCGTTGGAAAGGGAAGCCCAATAGCTTGGTCCCATTTTTTATTGGCAGACCCAAGTGATTTTTGTGTTTTTCATAATAACTCGTACATTCACTCATGGTAAGCATAATATTGTGATGAGGAACTCATGATGAAGACCACACATGCAGAAATGATAAATATACAATCTACTATGCGTGGCTGACGGACAACGCATAGCCTAAACCGGTGGACCTAGAGCCATGAAACTTTGTACAGGGGTTCCTAATATAGCGTAGGGTAGGACTGAAATGGGATTTGACGAAATTAATTCACCACGGGGGTGGGGTGGGGGGGGGGTTGCTGTTTGTTTAAACTCAAAAAGCACTTGACATTGGTTTCTAATCAAATAGGGTTTGTGGAAGTCATTCATTTTTTAGTTTTACTTTTTGTTTCAATTATTCTTGTACGATGCGGGACCCTTTGTGTGAGAGTCCAACTCGCACAATTAAATTTTATTATTTATTTATTTTCAGAACCGGCCACGCGCTCCTTCAGTCACTGTACGGGTACAGCACGAAGTTCAAGAACATTGACTTGTTCTCAGAATTCTTCGTGTTGGACATACTGCAGCAGAACCATCGCATCGTTGGATGTCTTGCCTTGGAAATGGAAACTGGTATACTTCACAGGTGAAGAAACGAAACAACTGGGTGATACAAATACAATCAAAAAGGGTGGATAAAGGCATCTAAGTTCTTCATCTTCAGCATTTTTGTTGGACACATGCCGCCCCAATTGACCGTTATTTAATGATTGGATCTGCTGCTTTTCTCTTTAATTTGGCCGGCTATGCTTTAGGTTTCATTCATATAAAAAAAACCCCAGGTCTTGGATGGGTACATGTTTGGAACTATTTCTAGGTTTCTACAACACAGCCCCTAGTGTGGGCTCAGAAGCAATGAATCTGCCTGTTTGTAGATGTAATGTTTTGCATAGTATCCATTACGAAGGTTCAGGTTTACTTTACTGTGCCCCGTGCAACAGAATACTAAAAGCAAGTTCGGTGTCGCCAGTCACATCAGAGCACACGAAATAAGATAATATAAGTCGCTGTCGGATACGAAGAAGGGGACATCATCTAGGTGTATTAATCCTGAGTCTGTCTCACCAGGTTCCAAGGTAACCACACAGTAATAGCCACAGGCGGCTACTCCCGAATGTTCTTCTCTTGCACCGGGGCCCACACGTGTACCGGCGACGGCACGGCCATGATCAGCCGAGCTGGGTACCCCTTGCAGGACATGGAGTTCATACAATTCCATCCCACTGGTGAGTTAGATATCTAGAAGTAGTAGCCGTGCAGGTTTTGTTCTATTTGCAGCATACAGCTCTATATATCGTCGTCTCAGAACACATAATTCTACTGTAAACCTGATGATATCCAGTATCCCTATTGTTTTCGCGGCGAAGCGGCTGTATTGACACACAAATTGACTAGGTTTTGATTTGTTCACCAATTTAAAAATAAAGAAAACCTACTTCAAACCCTATCAGCCCTACTAATAAAAATCTACTAAAGCATCTTTATAACCCATTTTTACTGAGAATAGTTATGCTGAGGACAAAGTTGAAATAGGGAGATAATGGGGCCTATTCGCTAGCTAGCACGGAATATTTTCATACTAATAAACTCGGAATGACTTCGAAATAACTTTTCCATCGTTACGTCATTCATTCAGCTTCAATCGTTCAGAATCTATAGAAAAAAGGGAGTAAAAAAAGTTATTTGGACTAAGGTTGTTATCATCTATCAATATTCTGTCTATCTGTGCTTGTTTAGAAAATATTGGTAAAACGGTAGCTATTTTAATGGTATAGGCATGCTTAACTTAAGTGTATCATTCTCACTTACTTGATTACGCCGCCAATATCTCAGAGCTACCAAGATCTGGATGGTAGAAGATAAACCACTTCCGTTTTTGTCCTTATTCTAAGAACTACCTAACAGTTCATCCAAAAACACAACACCACTTTTGTAAAAGCGATGCTCTACAACCACATTGTACATGTACATGTACAATTCAAATGGATCTTCCACAGACAGTAGATATATATCAATGAGATCTTCTCATGTTTTGAACGTTTTCACGTTTCTTGCGTGTTGCATGACATTGATGATGAAAAGGTTCGCCAGGTTATCAAATTCCTCCGCTGGTCCAACTGCCCTGGTCATTAAATCGTGCGCACCGTTATTCCAAGTCGGCGCACCGTTGTTCCATGGTTCGGGGTTGTAATAGCGGTATAAAGAACTGTTATGCCGACGTAATTCCCAGTTTATTAGTAGACATTTAGCTTATCCCTAGGATAGAACTCGACAAAACTTTTATTCCACGTTTATTAGTAGGGCAGTATATTTGTTCATCCCCGGTCGGGATGAGACTGTCGTCCATAAGCACGAAAATAATATTTTACCATGAAAAAGTAACTGATGGTGATAATGTGTTCAATTACATTACCAGGCATGTACGGCTCCGGTTGCCTGATGTCGGAGGGGAGCCGCGGGGAGGGCGGCTACCTAGTGAACAGTGAAGGGGTGAGGTTCATGGAGAAGTACGCGCCCAGTGCCAAGGACCTGGCCAGCAGGGACGTGGTGTCCAGATCAATCGCCTCCGAGATCCGGGAAGGTGAACCGTTGAGACTTATGGGGTATTTTTGGGTTAGGCTGATAATCTACCTGGAGATCTATCTCGATTATTCTTAGAAAATCGAGAAAGAACCCTACAGGCTTTGAGACACCATCTGTGGTTTCTTAACGGGCGGTAGCCGGTAGGGGGGCGGGTGTCAGATACAAGAACCTCTTTAAAGCAAACACACCATGCGGGCGGTGGACCCGCGTGACCCGCGCTCGCTGTTGCGTCAGTGTGGATCTTACCATACATTTGGCTTGATTGACAACCGCCCGCTTACGACCCGCCCGCCACCGCCGCCGTTTGTGGTGTCTCTAGCGCAGTTTTTCCTGATCTAATAGGCTTGCGTCCAAGGTAATCCAATAAAACTAGGAACAAGTCTTAAGTTGAACCATTACCTATGTACAAAATGGCTTGACATTCTCAGAATTGTATACTTCCAGCAGTAAATTTTGTGCAAAAAAGACAGCATTTGATGGCACTTTTACATGACGTCACTCTGTCGTTATTTCATGTAACTCAGAAACAAAAGTTCCGGTTTGACAAATCATAATAACCGGCCAAGTGCGAGTCGGACTCGCGCACGAAGGGTTCCGTGCCATTATCTATAAAAAACCGCAAAAAAAAAAATGTATGGGAGCCCCCCCTAAATATTAATTTAATTTTAGTTTAATTATTTATTTTTTAAGTAAATAATATACTCAATATATTGTGAACATTTTAAGCGTCTACCTGCTACCATTATCAATATCGAGCAAAAATGAGCAAAAAAATCACGTTTGTTGTATGGGAGCCCCCCTTAATATTAAATTTCTTTTAATTTTTAGTATTTGTTGTTATAGCGGCAACAGAAATACATCATCTGTGAAAATTTCAACTGTCTAGCTACCACGGTTCATGAGATACAGCCTGGTGACAGACGGACGGACGGACGGACGGACGGACAGACGGACAGCGAAGTCTCAGTAATAGGGTCCCGTTTGGCACCCTTCGGGTACGGAACCCTAAAAAGTATCTATTTTGACTACAGGGCCCGTCGGGAGACCGTATAATATTTTTAGACAAAGAATGTAGCGACAATTCAATCAACAACAAATACCAAATTCAATGAACTCATAGTAACACGTATAATATGAAACTAACTAGCAATTTCACTTGGCCGGGTTATATTTCAGCGATATGAAGCGATGTCGCCTGATGTTTTGTGGTACAGGCCGCGACCGACTCAGGGAATATAAACATTTTGGGAGATAACTTAAGCTTTCGAAAAATCACATCCAAAGGAGGATGTGCAAAATAGAATCCGATTAAAATTTGCAGCGTAACATTATACCTACTATATAGAGTGAATATACAGGGTGACATTTAATTAGTTGACCATATTTTGGGGAATGATAGTACCCATCAAGTTTCTTCATTTCTTCAAGTTCTACAAACTAAATACAGACGCAGTAAATTAAATTTATGAATGAATATTTAAATGCTATTGGCTGTTGAGAAGTCTTTGTACATGTCTGGGGCAGTCGTCCATATATTGATTTAGCCATCTTCTTTGTCATTTATCTGCGCGACTGAGGTGAGTGGCAAGCCTTATGGTAACCCCGCAGGTACACATTAACTTGGAATAGTTGAAAATACGTACTCGATCAATTAAATAAAGGGACTGGGCACAGAGACAAGCAAAGCAATGCATACATTTGAGCGAGACGGCTTAAAGACGTGACGTTAGATGGTATATAATCTGAGCGAGATGCAAATAGTAGTGACACTATTGAATGAGTTAAGTATATCACCACGAGCGCGACAAATTGTAGATAAGGAATGGTGGGAAATAAATGACATGACGTATTAAAAGTAAGTACAAGTATAAAATAATTTCAAATAATCGGACGTCTGAAACTTAAAAGTAACTTGAAGCAGAGATTGGATCTCAAAATTGGAAATTTAAATCTCTTTTAGTATAGGTAGGTATAGGTTTATAGTATAGGTACCACTTAATGATCTAGCTACAGAAGTTTTACTTCTAACACGTGTACGGTGCTACACGCGTATTTTTTTTTTCATTTGCGACTTTAGGTTTCTTGGGGAAAGTTATTCGTATTGATGGGTTCTATCATTCCCAAAAATATGGTCAGCTAATTAAATGTCACCCTGTATATGTTACTGTAAAATCCCGAAATACGGTCAATCCTAGGATTTACCGGTAAATCCTAAAATATACCAACTAGCTGTGGTAAAAGCCCGAAAAGTTTTGTTATCTTCGTTTATTTCGGGCTTTTACTTACCACCATTCACTTGGTAAATCCTAAGATTAATCAACTAACTGTGGTAAAAGCACGAAAAGTTTAGTTATCTTCGTTTATTTAGGGCTTCTACGACGGCCTCTGTAGCGCAGCGGTTGCGCATCTGCCTACCATGCGAGAGTGCCCGGGTTCGAATCCCGTCTGGGGACAAAAACAAACCCCAGGTCTTGGATGTTTACGTGTTTGTGATGTCGCTGTTTCTGGTTCCCATGACACTGGGTATCTTAGCGTGGGGCTAGAAGCAATGTAGTATGTGCCTGGTATGTAAATGTTTGTTTAGGTTTTACCATCATTCATTTGTTAAATCCTAAGATTTACCTAAGTGTATTTGAACACGGTAAGAGTGCTTTCGCCCATCTAGGCCATACCTCTAGGAGTAGGGTGGGACTGGATCATACCCCCATAGTGCTGTAGTACATAGTAGAAATAATATATTTTATGGATTTTTAGCTGGTGACTCCACTCACCGTGCTTTCAACTTTCTATAAAGTACCAGGGCAACAGACTGTTGAAGGAGGTTAATTCTTAAAATGTTCAAAAGTCATATCTTAAACGTGTACTCACTTTTATTTAAATAAAAATGCTTACTCATATCTTGTTCTCCTGGCCGGAAAAGAAACAATTAAAATTCAGGGAAGTTATGCTTTCATCCCTTAAAATAGATGTTTTCAGACGTCTTGGTGTTACCTGTCATGCACCCTATGGGGGGTGTCTTTAATGAAATGAAATGAAATGAAATGAAATGAAAACGTTTTATTTGCCTACTTAGTTTACATTTTGGGTTCCTGGCTCCCAAACTAGGATACCCTGTGCCATGGGTAGCCAGGCATCTTTCGTATACTTGGTTGGCAATAAAATAAAATTTAACATAATGACGTATGAACTTTTAAAAATTACTTTGTAAGTTACATGTAAGTCAATATTTTAGAAAAATAATACTGTAGTAAGGAAGTAGGTTCATTACAATAGTAAGTATAACTTGTTTATCGTAATCAGTTAGGAAGGTTTTACAAATAAGGTTAAGGTTAAGGTTAAGGTTTTACAATATGTTTAAGGTAGTGAGGGGGAAAAATCTTTTGAATATCAAGAATATCCTCCTGCAACAGTCTGTTGCTCTGATACTTCATGGGTGTTCCGCGGGACTACTGTTAATAAAGAGTATAACTGACCTTACTAGGAGTTAAATATTTGTGACTACTATTGTATTTTTTTTAAATAAAAATAAAACATCCCCAGCACTATTGGGGATGGTTCTGTCCCACCGTACCACACAACTTTTCACTGCGGTGTGCGTGGCGGCGCCGGCGCCATCAAGAAGCCAGATCCGGAGTTTCGCGCCTTCGCAATAGCTATTGCCATCGGTGATACAGATGATACAGCCGGAATGTAGGCTACTTATATATGATGAGAAAGGGAACCTCAACATTGAGGCAGAAGAAGAGCCGACTCCATCTAGTTCCATCCAGTATAATGGAATCCGCAGATTTTCGACTGAAAAATACTGAAACTCTGTGAAAACATTACGGCGATTTATAGAAGGTGAAATTCAAGTGATTATCCGAGAGAATCTGCCCAAAATATGTCTCTACAAGCAGGTCAAGCACTAATAAAAATTGGTCACTTCACAAGTGTTGGTGTAACTCAATGTTCTTGTGGAATAATGGAATCGAACCCAGTCTCTGAGGCTACGAGCTAGTACTGCCTACTCAGCCATTGGAATAATCGATGGGTAGTAAATGACAATTTATTGCTTATCAGGGTCATGTTTCAAATATAGATACATAGTTTTTTAATATTTGTACAATGTAATCATGATTGGACAAAGAACTGAAGTAGGTAAAACAAAGAAAAATATATAAAAGGATTTAGTTACTATAGTGAGATTTACCGCGGCGGCAGTGGCGGCAAACGTGAAATCGCATACATTTTCGCTCGCGGGGCAATGACCGCTAATGCCATGTTAAAAAGTCCCAGAGATAATTCGTTGGAATTTGGAATATATATTATTTTTTGAAGCTCTATTGTGGGACCCCTTTCTTTCTGGAGGCCCCGGTTGCCCTTCACGAAATCCAGCCCTGATTTATTGGAGCCAAAGGTTGGATACCCTCGAACGTTCGTTTACAAATATTATACGGTCTCGTCTCGTAAAGGGGCCTTTAGCAGTACGCAAGCCACCTAAAGTGATAAGTGCATCAACCAGAAGGATTTGCTATACCTTCCTCGTAATGGAGATATAAAATAAGCTGCCAAGTGCGAGTTGGACTCGCGTTGAGAGGGTTTTGTACAACAATAACAAAATACCCTAAAAGTACCCTAAAATTCAGTTTTTCATACAAAATTTGCACCCCATATTTAGGGGTGGGTTTAAGTTGTAAATTTCGGAATTTTTATGGGATATGGGTGAAAATATGTACTTGCATACTAAATTTCCCTAGAGGTTTTGATGACATGCGAATCGGTCATATTATTGAGAATTTCTTTTTCAAAATAGGTTTTAAAAATATTATAAAAATACATTTAAGATCCTCACACTATGCTCTTTCATTCGATAGGTCACACGGCATATTTTTTATTTTTTTTTAATTATATTTTTCTCATTTGACCCCTCAAAAGTGGCTCCCATATTCCATATTCATATATTTACATTGCACCTCTGTCTTTTGGTCACAGATGTTGATATGTGTACCAATTTTCAACTTCATCGGTCTAATATTATGTTTCGAGAAAATTGCCTGTGACATACGGAAGGACGGACGGACGGACAGACGCACGAGTTATCCTATAAGGGTTTCTCCTTCTGAGTTAAAAACCCTAAAAAAAACAAAAGAAAACTAATAACAAAATTTATTTCCTAAGGTCGTGGGTGTGGACCGAAAAAGGATCACATACATTTGCAACTACACCATTTAGATCCCGAAATTATCAAGCAGAGACTCCCGGGTATATCCGAGACTGCGAAAACGTTCACAGGAGCTGATGCATTCAAGGAACCTATACCTGTGCTGCCGACTGTACATTATACCATGGGTGGGGTTGCGATAAACTACAAAGGAGAGGTAACATAAGGATTTGTTGCTCATGTTGAGTTCTATTGTAACGTTAGTTATTCTGTTTGCAACCACGTAGATAAATATATCAAAGGACAATGGCAGGATAATATAACATCTTACTAACGCGTCTATGAAAACCATCTATTATGGAAGACATTACCCAACACATAACATATATTGTATTAATTAGAAATTCAAATTACTTTCTTCGTTAATAATAATCCGAGTTAAAATGCAAAGGCTATTGTCGCAGAGTATTTGACATCATCAGGTGGAGGTTGTTTACAGCCAGTTGTCATTGGTTGTTTCGTTCGAGTTTGTCTTTGCCTGCGCGTATTTTCCCGATATCTTTATAAAATGTTTATAAATAAAAGCGTATTAATAATTAAAATGATTACAGTATCGACCTCATGAATAATCTATAGTCTATCTATCATCTATCTCTATCTCTAAGTTTATCATCTAAAATATAATCTATGATTTTTCTTGTGAATAGACGTTACAAATTGGTTCGAGATATTCGTTGTAGTGTATTTCAGGACAATGAAACTCTTTGCTGTTCAGTTGGCGTAGATGGTGGCGCCTCGCTCCATTCTCTAGACAACGTGGTAGCACTGTACCAGGTGTACCACCCCTTTTATTTCGTCGGGTATTAAAAAGAAAACAAGTGAATCATTAACCCGAAACACCCGATTTTAGCAATCCAATGATAATGACAAACAAATGACAATCCTATGAGATTCTCCCTTAAATTAGTAAGGTCCGACCTCGTGCCGACCTTAAATTTTCAAATCGTTTCGTGCAGACCAGAGGTTAGACTCAAGGTTCTTTTTCAGGTTTATTTCGTTTTTCTCAGGTGGTTTTCTATGACGGTTGTAAAGACGTCGTGGTCCCAGGGCTTCATGCGTGCGGGGAAGCTGTGACCAACTGTCACGGCGCCAATAGACTTGGTGCTAACTCCATTCTGGATATCGTGGTGTTCGGAAGAGCTATTGCACACAATATAACTAACTTAAGTTGCCCGGGTGATACGCAGCCGGTTTTGAAACATGTATGCAATTTTTACAGAATTTATAAAGGCTTCATGGCTAGCCTGCAATACAAATATAATGCAATACAAATATAAACATTTTCTACACCACCTTTTGTAGGGCAAATATACCTGCTGACTTGGCTAACTCTGGCTCATCTAAATACATAATTTTTCTAGGATATTTGCGACAAGAGCTTGGCTAATTTTGACAAAATCAGATTTGCCAATGGACCCCTCCCGACCACTGTAATCAGAAGCAATATGAGAGACATCATGCAAGCCAAATGTGGAGTTTTCAGGACACAAGAACTTTTAGATGAAGGTAATAAATAAATAAATAAATAATACAACAAAATACTGGTAGGTTTAATCATTATGATTGCCTATAAAACCAACTTATTACTGATTTCATGCCACAATAGGGTATTATTACTTTTGTACAAACCTTTTTGAAAAAAAATTGAGGCCTTGATAAATGAGTAGAAATTTTATTTCAATTTTGTTTAACCGATAAATGCCTTAGAATCATTAATTAATTTAGGATAGTGCATTTCCGCGCAGAAACGCTAGCCGCCATGATGTTTCGCTGGTGACGTCACTCGATAGTAAACACAAGACGACTGCAAAGACCAAGTACTGATTTGCGTCGATGGGATGCTATCGGAGTGACGTCAAGTCGGAATCAAAATAGCGAATCGTGTTTCAGTCAAATGACGAACTGAGTAGAAAACACGACTTTTCAAATTGAATTATATTTACATTGCATTTTATGGATTAATATCGACGATTCTCGTTTACTTCCATTTGCAATAATCTATCTATCCATGTTTTTTACATTACTAGAGTTAGATTTGACAGTTGCGCTATGGAACTTATGTCAAATTTGACCCTATTTTATCTGCAGATCGAGGATAGATAGGTTATTGCAAACGGCCGTTAGCGTTTTGGGTATTATCTACCGCGGTCATGCATTCTTAGATTTATTCTTACATGGCCAATAATACCGTATTAGTAATAGCACGGTGTTCATTTGCTGGTCTACATAACTTGATATTTTACCATCCGTGGACAACGTTCGGGGGACGAATCTGAATGAATTAGGTATTTTTTCCAGAAATCTTAAAAAATACTTGTTCAACCACTAGTACGCAATATATATAGTCTATATATATTGCGTAGATACTAGTGGTTGAAGAAGTATTTTTATAATTATATTAATATAGTCTATTCGGGATAAGAATGCAGTAAAGTCATCACTGTCCGGCGGCCTAGCCACGCCCCGTAACCAATCAAATCGTTTCCAATTATCAAGCCAAGTTCATAGTGACCAGTTGAAGGCAAACTTTCGAACAAGGTTGTGTCCTGTCCTGTGAGTGTGTGTTAACAGATTTAAATTTAAATTTCACTGCATTCTTATCACGAATAGACTATAAAGACTCAAGCAGAAATGTGTTTAGTACAACCCCATCTATCCCCAAACATTTTTGTCGCACCATACTCCAAACCAAACACACTGTACAGACGTGGCGTATATCTTCATAGCTGGGCTAGCCTAGAGTTAATTGAAGGTACGAGTACGCCCTAGATTTACCAAGATCTAGGTAATCGAGTGCGTACCTGTCTTCTGCCACCCCGAGTGTGCATTTCCTGTGACGAGACACTACGTTTTGTTTAATGTTATGTATGTTATGCCACTAGGTTGTAAGCTAATGCATGAATGCTACCTGTCATTCAAAGACGTTCAGGTAGTGGACCGCAATTGCGTTTTCAATACGGACTTGCTGGAGACTCTGGAGCTGCAGAATATGCTGGAACAAGCTGTCCAGGTAGTGGAATCAGCCAGCAAGAGGACCGAGAGCCGCGGCGCGCACTTCCGGGATGACTTTCCTAAGAGACAGGATGAGTACGACTACTCTCAAAAGTCTATTAAGGGGCAGGTTGGTGGCATTTAGTTCACTTTATTTCATATATTCATATTCTTTATTGCACAGTAACTTAATAATAAAACTCTTCTCTTTCTCTTAAGAGAGATTATTTTTGCCATTTGCATAAGTTCTACTCGTGGTGACTGACCTATTGGTATGAAAGAGTGAAAATAAATTTGGTCTGATCTAAAGAACTAAATAACTTTAATGCGAAAACAAGGGAGTTGTAGTACTCCAGTCATCAGAGATTTCAATCAGTAGGTTACCTCGAGAAAATTCCGCATTTATCGCAACTTTAGGGTGATGTTTGTGTTCTTTCAGTGCTACATCCAATTTTCCGAACAAGTAAAGCTTGTGCATGTGCAAACTTGAGGGGGGGACCGATTTTTTTGGGACTTTTTACCGTTTTTAAAAGCTTTTATTTAACTTGCACTGTATGTATGTATGTATGTATGTATGTATGTATGTATGTATGTTTGTTTGTGGGTATCACGGTTCGCGTCAAAAATGTCGGCTTGAATTTGACCCACTTCCCGTTATCCGATTGAGCTGAAATTTTGCATACGTATGTAAGTTGGATGACAATGCAATATTTTTTTGACTTGGAGCTGATCTGATGCTGGAGCCGGAAGGTGGCCATGGGAACCCTGTTACCAAACGACGCAATCCTATTGTGTTTGGGCCCATTTGATTTATATTGACAAGTACTTTGATTCTAGAATATTTTTTATGACATGGAGCTGATCTGATGCTGGAGCCGGAAGGTGGCCATGGGAACCCTGTTACCAAACGACGCAATCCTATTGTGTTTGGGCTCATTTGATTTATATTGACAAGTACTTTGATCCTAGAATATTTTTTATGACATGGAGCTGATCTGATGCTGGAGCCGGAAGGTGGCCATGGGAACCCTGTTACCAAACGACGCAATCCTATTGTGTTTGGGCTCATTTGATTTATATTGACAAGTACTTTGATCCTAGAATATTTTTTATGACATGGAGCTGATCTGATGCTGGAGCCTGAAGCTGGCCATGGGAACCCTGTTACCAAACGACGCAATCCTATTGTGTTTGGGCTCATTTGATTTATATTGACAAGTACTTTGATCCTAGAATATTTTTTATGACATGGAGTTGATCTGATGCTGCAGCCTGAAGCTGGCCATGGGAACCCTGTTACCAAACGACACAATCCTATTGTGTTTGGGCTCATTTGATTTATATTGACAAGTACTTTGATCCTAGAATATTTTTTATGACATGGAGCTGATCTGATGCTGGAGCCGGAAGGTGGCCATGGGAACTCTGTTACCAAACGACGCAATCCTATCGTGTTTGGTCTCATTTGATTCGTCTTCACAAGCACTCTAATTCTAGATTAGATGTTTTGTCCAGGCCCCCGATTCTCGCGCTATCGAGATCATCTCCCCAGTCAAGATATCTGTTTTGATACCGCCTAAATCCGTCGAAAATTATCTCGATTTATATTTATTATGATCGAAAACGGGTCGAGATATCTCGGTTGGTCGAAAGGCTAGTCGTAAGAATAGCTTTTTCTTGTTTTTGATAGAGATTTCGGTATCTCAAAATCGATATTTCGACCATGGACATGATCTCGCTAGCGCCAGAATTACCTCGCTATAATGATAAAGACTAAAAAGTTAAAAATAAATTAAAAGTAAAAAAACATTTTAAACAAAGCTTTTATTTAATGCCCTAAAAAGAAGAAAATAAAATTTCGATTCAATCAAATGCGTCATTTTATTAAATTACACAATTAATACGATATAAAAGCTTGTTGCGGGATTTATCTCCAAGTCTGTGCAAATAGTCCCTACCACCTGATTAAGTCTACACAAGTAAATCTCGCAACAAGATTTGTTATCGTATTAATTGTGTAATTTAATAAAATGACGCATTTGATTGAATCGAAATTTTATTTTCTTCTTTTTAGGGCATTAAATAAAAGCTTTGTTTAAAATGTTTTTTTAATTTTAATTTATTGAGGGTTCATTTGAAAACAGTCTATAATTGTAAGAAACAGTTGTATGAATAAATCAAAGATTACTAAACTTGTTAATTAACAAAAATATATATAGGTACTAAAATTGGTCCATTAGTTTGTGTAGCACTACTGAATGAACACAAACAACATTCTTAAGTTCCGTCAAGTTCGGAATACTCGAAGTAGAAGAAAGTACTTGACTGGAGTATAGGTCCTGTTTATAAATTATTTTGTCCTTATTCATGAATGTCCAATACCTAAACCAATTTGAACTAAAATTCCGTTTGTTTTTCTCTTTCACTTTGTGTTTGTGAGAAAGGGAAAGCGAAAGACAAACGGAAAGCACATTTTAGTTAGCCTAAGTCGTTTTATTAAGGCAGTTTATTTATTAGTTTAGTTAGTAGGACAACCTTGAAATCATACTCAATGTGTTATCTTTTTCCCAATAGAAGAAGAAAGATTTTAAAGACCATTGGAGGAAACATACACAGTCGATGATCAACGTAGAGACTGGGAAGGTTTGTCTCACGTACAGGCCTGTGATTGACACCCCTATGAACGATGAAGTGAAGTGGGTACCTCCGGTGATAAGGGTCTACTAACACACAATTGCACTATTACCTTAGTTTAATTAGTTCAGGACTATCTTTCAAGATCATGATAAACAGTCAGATAACTTTATTTGACGTCATCGTCAAATTCCTGAGATAAACTCTAACTGAGAATAGAAAGATGGGCTCTTAGTGGTATTATCTTATTACCTTAATGTTAATTACTTAATTTCCTACCTACTGATTGATGGACCGTAGCAGCTTCGAGGAATCAGCTATGAAAAACTGTCCATGTCTGATCTGTTATGCATTTCATAATTTTTTTCATTTTGAAAGGTGCTGAATGATCATTAATAAAAAAACAAGGTCATTTATGTTATAATTTTAGTATTCATGTTTTAAGTTTGAAGAAATAAAATAAGCTACAGTTAAACCTAGTTACTTGTATCATTTCTAGGAAAAATTTAAACTTACTTGATGCTACAATAGCCAATATTATTACAACTTCTCTGAGTACCTAGTATCTCTTCTGTGCTCTGAGTTCGGCGTAACTTAACAAATCAACACCCTGTATTTATTTGATTTTTTATCTGTTCGTGCGTCAGCCCATGCACTAGAAAATATCCTTAAACTTAGTATTATCCAGGTTTTTAAAAGGCAAACCAACATTAATACGAAAACTTTACTTACTAGCTTTCGTATTTTTGTTGATATTGATAGTTATTACCCAGATCTACACATTTTAGGAGTCATACTGAGTATACCAAAAAGAGTGCTAAAATTTCGCGGTTTTTCGAGTGCTACAAAGTTAGCACAGGTCTTTCGAACCTAACCTAACAACATGTTAAAAAATCAGAACTAGCATAGGTATGTTTTCCAATTCTAGCGACTATTTGTGCAAAGTATAATGCTACTGATCCGAGATATACTCTCAAAAAGCCCTAAAAGGCCATCTAATTGTACACTACAGGAGTGTCGAAGTCACCCTTATTGCATTAGCGTCCCAGTTCGAGGGTTTGCAAGCCACGCCCAAACGCAGAGTTGAGCATTCACTGAGCTTGCCTGATTATTTACATTTATAGGTACCTACTAAAAGAACGAATAGGTTCGTTTGTTTCGCTTTTCTTGGCCGCATGTAAATTATTGTTGGCGAATAAGGGTAACTCAGCCCTTCTAAAAAGAATCATTATTTTATTTTACTATGAATCCAACAAGGTATGTGCAATTTGAGGCTATCACTGGTTAATTTGTTAGATTTGACGCATTTAAACTGAAACCACAGATATATATACGATACGAGTAGGTTGGGTACGTATTCTAAGTGTATTGTATACAGCGGTCAAACGATCTTTATGCGTGCGGTGACAGGGGAAACTGTAGATTTTTGACACGATCATTGCTTAAGGTTGCGTGGAAGTGACGCTCCCCATTAAACCTCACTCACCGGCAAAAGATCGTTGGACGAGTATATGAATATTTTCACGTTTCGAAGATGGTGATGTGATGTGATGACTCTAGGTGACATGATTTGTACTTTTTGAAGTCCATTGTTTTTTAGGGAAAAATCGTTTTAATTTTTTAATTACCTCTTCAATATGATGGTCGTCAATGTCGTCAATAGTCAATGTACTGTGCTAAATATTAAGCGCGTAACACACCAATTAAGACTTAATAAGCAAATCCGAAATCGGCTACTGAAGCAAAGCTGTTGCAAGCGTTTTCTGTTTGCATGTTGAATGGAGTGAGTGAGGTGGCTACAACCCCGATCCCGCTGCGAGGTGGGATGCAGCGCGGGGCCTCCGGCACCCCCGCACAGACCCGCCCCTGGGCGTGGCGCTTCGCCCTACCGCTCCCTCTCCCGCACCCGCCGCCGCCTCTCGCCATCTCCAGCGACGCCGGACACGGCTCCTCGCTATTATACCGGCTTCCTGTCCGCGGATGCCCGCCTCGGCTCCTCCGATATATCGATTTGTTTATTTTTTTCCCGCGCAAACAAGCGGACAAATAGCTCGGACGTGAGCGTCCTTCCGGGAGCCGTCTCGGCGGCCGGCGTCTTCCGGCGTCCCGTTGTCCCGCTGCCCCGGCGCGGCGACCCTGACTGGCCCCGTCACGCACCTGACTCGACTCAGTGACATCGCCGTCTTGAACTCGCGATCTATCCTCAAAGATGAACTTTGAATATATCTGTGCTCATTCAAGACATCTAGCCGCCTTGAAACTACTAATATCTGCAAAACAGTGGGATACCTGTCTGGATTGAATTGAGGGTAAGTGATTTACTCAGACGGAACCTGAATTGAATATGCTCTTGAAAAATTGTCTGGGTCTCATATTATGTAGGTACCCTACCAGAGGTATTATTTGTTTTGCTATAGTGCGTCCTGGATTAGAATGCACCTGAAGGATGGCGTGATGATGGTAGCGTGCGAGTCGTTCTATATGGTACTGCCTGTATTTTTATAGAACGACAAAACGGCTACCTGTCAAATTAATTTCCGCTTCTCGCCGCGTGTATCTTATCCAAGCCGCACTATAAGTAGGTACCTTCGTATAGAGATTCGCACAAAAACCGTCCATCCTTTCTGCGAAATATATCACGGGCTTTGAAACCTTTTCAAATAATTACAGGAATGCCCAAATGCATCCATCCTACAATGAAACAAAACAAACAAACACAAACGTGAGTTCATTGGCCCTTCTAACAGGGAACACCTTTATAACTCTAAAGGGCCCCAGTATGAAAGTTTTGGGGTAGTTCTGATTTCTTTCATTTTAAGTATATGTATTTTGGGGTGCTGAATCCGAAACTGAGGTATGCGGGCAATATTTCATGACGCAACATCAAAAAAAATCTCAAAAAAAAACCTAAAAATTTCTGCTTCTTTACAGGTTTTCACGTTTAATTTGAATATTTAATTAGTTTTAATATTTGTAAAAGAAAACCTTGTAATAGTAAATCAAATGAGACAACATTTCGCGGCGATGACAAAAAAAAATACTAAAACTACTGGACTAGTTTGACTTTGAGTTTTATGGGGGTCTAAAATATTACGCCTAAAATTATCAAGAAGGATTTTCAGTAGAATCTCAAAAGAAAGTATGTGTTCCATCTGTGGTTCCATCTCTTGTATTTACCAGGCCATATCCGCATTATTCCGCATAGTAACTTTTGCGATGTAATACTACATCCCTACTGCGTGCTCCAAAACATATTCCAGGTCCAAAAGGTTTTGGGTCCAACCAACCCATTCAGGGCTTTGAATACCAACTTCATTTGCAACTTTGGACTACAGATACGAGCTATATCCAGGTCCCACAGGGCCACTCAGCGTGTTTCCGTAATATACAAGGCCATTACGCAAGGGTCTGTATATTATCGCGTATACTTTGGAACGCAATGATTTCACTGACATCTTCCGACTATACATCAGCATTACGCCGCAATCGTGTATATTTTGGATAGACTATTCCAATATTATGGTTCCGTTATATACAGTGCGATTACCCAATGTATACACGTGTATATTTTACGGGCAATTTGATAAATCCGGTCATTATTCCTACTGCCCGGCCATTATTCATACTGCCCGCGTCAATTGGGTAAGCGTCCGCGTTTATGTTTGTTTATGTTTATGTTTATTATGAATAATGACTACTCAATAAGTAATAAAACAGATGCATTGTAGTGTTTTCGTGTACTTAACCCAAGCTACGCTCGCTTCGCTCGCTCCACTGGTTGCACTTCAATTGTCTAACCTAACATACCTAAACCTACAAAAAGTTAAAACTTATAACTTATATTTCGCGTGTAATTCAGAAATTTCCAAAATCGTGCGTAAGTGACACTGTACAGTTTGAAACTGAACTTTCAGACGCATTCACTACGAACTATACACGAGAGTACGCAAAATTCTTGTATATTTCGTAGTTGCAGATGTGAGTATAAGCATTCCGAAATGTACACGAAGAGTTCACTATGGGAGCGTGATGGCCTTGTATACTACGGAAATAAGCGGGCCACTCATGCCATGTCTTCTGGTAGAGGAGTTCCTATTGCGTGTTCAAGATCACCATCTGGGTCCCAAAGTTTTTCGGACGATATCCTATAAGGCTTTGAAAAAACAAGTAGTTGGTTTCCTGGTTTGGTTGGTAGGTATTCGAATATATTTAGTTCTCCTCCTTCAAGTTCAAAATCCTGTTTAATCTTTTAATTGCTGTCTCTGCAGAAAAGACTGGTTTGCTGCTCAAATAAAGTGAAACTGGTAGTAAACTCGAACCTACTTTACTATCATTTCATAGTAATTTTGTCGGGCCTGATTGTCAATCAAACTTTGAGTAGACAGTTGTGCATTTACAAGCCATAGGTTGTCTGAGATCTCAGGCCATCATCATCGTCATCTGTTTATTTGGCTTTTGGCGACCTAGTCAATGCCGGCGGCGGCGGCTGTAATATCAAGATCATTTTCTCACATGAAGTAAGTAAGTTTAGGATTTCTTCGTGCTACTAAACGCAAAGGTACATCGTGCGGCCGATCGTAGAATCGGGCACATCATGATGTGCCGTCATGTGCCCCGCCATTACATGATATGCCCAAGCAATTACTGGGCACATCATGATGTGGCGGGTTTCAACCAAAATATGTCTTTTTGAAAGCATTTTTATTCAGCACTACGTGATGTTTTTTGTGTTATACATGTCAAACGAACACGAAGACTATTCGGGGGCTTCGCTGCGCTCGCCCCCTTTAGTCTTCACCTAAGCTACCACGTGTTTGCCTTAAGAGATTTTATCGTTTCATGATATTTAACGTTTGGGCATGGCACATGACGGCACATCATGATGTGCCCGATTCTGCGATCGGCCGCCGACATATGTATCACGTTGACAAAATCAACTATGTCGTCACACTGTGGTCACACCTCACGTCACACTGTGGTCATACCTCACGTCACACCTCAGTTTAGCTGTTGAGGGCCACCATTTAGCTTTAGTTATTACTCCTTTGCGCGTGATAGGGGGCCAGCAAAACGCTCCGTAATCAAACGAGAAATAAATATTTAAGACTACTGCTGAACAAGGCATAATATTTATAAGGCTTACGCCCGGTGCTTAAAGAATGAGGGCAGGAAAATATCTCATCTTACTAACGCGTCTATGAACACCACCTATATCAAAGTAAAACATTTATTTCAGTATTATTTTTCTTGCTACTAAGAAAGACATTACAATTCACTTATATTAAATTGTATTAATTGGAAATTGTAATGACTACTTTCCGTCGATTTATATTACAATAAGGTTGCACCTACCCGTACTGAACTTCTTACTGATTTCTGGCCAAAGAAAATAGCGCCTCTGTCATATTTTTTTGGTAAAATCTTCTTCTTCTTTTTATGGCGTCCTAACCTCTTTTGAGGTTAATTTTGCCAATGTCAAGTGGTCAGGTTCTCGTTTGAGAACCTGGAAATCTGGGGGCACGAGTGCCCCCGCCAAGAAGAGTTATAATGTCTTGAGATGATTTGATGATTATGATGATGAACTTGTAATAGGGTGCCACATGCCACATGGCTGTCCCCGTCTGAGTTTAGCAAAGAGTATATGAACTTACTAGAGTTTAGGGGCATAAATAATTAAAGTAAACTTAACCTCAAAATAAATAAACATTTATTAATTTTAGAAAATTGGCGATAAAAACAACAAAATATCTTACAGTACCGACCTCATGAATAAAAAATCTATCAAATATGACTATTCTTGTGAATAGACGTTACAAATTCGCTCGAGATATTCGTTAGTATGGGCCTGAGCTGATTCTTTTGGCGCGCGGTGACAAGTGGAAATAACACTTGAAGACCATGAGGAAGGAATGAAAGTCTGTGTTGATGACAGTTCATTGAATTAATCCGATCACTAACCATATTTTCGAGTAACATTACCACTAACCATTCGTAAATTTTACGACGCAAACGTCAATACGTATTTACTGAATTAACTTTATATATTATATAGACACAAAACGACCCTAGCAGCATGGGTATGGGTCTATTCTTGGACAATGGAAAATATTAGAAACTGTGATTTTTAACATGCAGTAGGAACTTCTCGTATCCATAGTCCAAAGTCGCAAAAGTTACTACACGCATGTGACATGGTAAATATAAGATATGGAACACATACTGATTCTATACTGAAAATCCATCTTGATTGTTATTTTGGACCCCATAAAAGTCAAACTACTGGACCAATTTTAATATATTTTATTGTCATTGACCCGAAATTTTGTCTTCTTTGATGTAAGTACTTATCAAGCATCTTTTATCAAGCATGTACGGTTTTGTGAAAAGTGAAAAACGGAAAAATAACATATATTTTCAACTTTTTAACTGTGATCCGGAGGGCTTTCGAGGTGGAAAACTTGGATGTGTAATTACCCATTTCATCACTCATAGAAAAATGGAACTACCTCATTTCATGTAAGGCAAAGGTACCAATACCATGGGCTACTGAGCTGACGCAGTATTCCGCCCTAAAATAAGTCATAGTTAAATGTGACCACATTATGAAGTCGTAAATTTCATGATCGGTCACTACATTTATAGTGTAATAGATTGCGAGAGACATAATCAGGAGCACAATACATAAACATAAATGTACAACCAACCTGCTTACATATGCGTGCACATACAGCAACAATAATTAATTCCTATCTGATTTATGTGAATATTATTCAATCCAGCGGTACATTCGCGTACAACAGTGCCCCGTACAGTCGAGTACATCGTTGCTGACGTGGCCTACCTACCTAACCTCATCGGATTTATGCCTCTATGGAAATGCAAAGGCTAATGTACGGCGAATATATTTGCGTATTTAGCAAGCAAGGATAACTGAATAAATTCTCTATCTTTTTACATGGAACATTTTGAATTTTTCTTCGGATGTGACGGCATGAATTATGTAGTAGATGTATTTCTTTACTAGCTTTGTTTGCAGGAAGAAAGTGTGCCACTCCTCTTTTTATCTGTTCTGACATGAATGAAAATAAACTATGAGGTATATTTTACACGAAAAGTAGACACGAGAACCTCAATTTAACCATATGGCACAGACGTTCGTAGCAAATGTGTCGTAGCTGATCGTAGCAAGAACGTGAGCTTGCTACGAAGCCGGCCTTCTTATCATATTCTAGCAGATATTTGTTCCAAAGTTTCCAAGCTGGCTGAATAGCTTTAAATGTAAGGTTTTTAAAATATTAAACCAATCTAACTTTCACGCTCTTTCACGTAGTAATTTAGTATGGTTAGGAACTTATTTTAGCCTATCCGATAATATGTCCTTCTCATGGGCTTATTTTAAGAGCAGCGATGGGCTTGTCAGCCAAAAAGCAAACTAATTTTTAATTTCTTGGCCTTTTCATCAAGCTTCTGCCACCCCGCATGGAAATACTACACTACTATTTGCGTTGCACGAATGAAGTTACAAACATTCCGTTTTCCGCAAACGCCCGTGGACATAAAAGTATTATGTGCGAGTATAACAACTACATATCACTGTGTTCATTTATTCACGAATTCCACCAACTGTGCCAAGCACATGCATATTACACAAATAGCATTGCACTAACTGACACATAAGCCATTATTTGTGCCGTAACTTGAAAACATGAACATTGCGTGTGGTTTTTTTTGGAATCTACTTAATTTCATTACAATTTATATGTACATTTTATGTTACGGCTAAGGGTAGTTGAGTTTTCATGATAAGCTGTTCTACTCATAATTACTATATCTATCGCAGGGAAATGATAAAATCGGGGATTCAGCTAAATCCCTAGCGATTTTACAAAATCCGGGGAAATTAAAAACATGACTTAACTAGACAGATCTAAGGATTTAGCTAAATCACCAAACTAAATCTAGTGAATTAGTCGAATCCCTAAACGATTTCAGCGACATAGCAAGTGTCATGTCTTGTGTTTTATTAATTATTCCGTGGTATTACCACGCCCCGCGCACCCGATGACCCGTAGCCGCCGGCGCACGCGACACGACACGACAGAGAGTCACGTTTAAACTTCACGCAAGGACTTGAGAAGAACTGAAAAAAATAATAGTTTTTAAGACAGATTTTTTTATTAATTTTATGCAAGATACAACTTTTTATACAATCTTACTTTTTCTACATATTCTGTTTTTTATGGTTTTGATACGTTCCTTTTGTTATTTGACAGTTGTCAGATTACATAGTTTTTCTCACAAAAAAATCAGTGCCTTATTTATACAGTCCATAATAAATTTCATTCATGTTATTCATGCTCAAAATGAACACCTAGGTTCTTTACACAGGCACGGGCCCGTCTTCTGACTTCTGGTGGTCGTGATTTTCCACATTATCTTCACTCTCATGGTGTCAAATGCCAGTCCCATTTTAAACCAAATCCTTTTTCATGTTAATTGCTTGGTTTGAATGGGCCAGTTCTTTGATCCTGTTCCATACTTAATTTTATTTATTAAAAAGTCTGTCTAAAAATACTATTCATCCCCGATCTGGTTTATAGGTCATTATTTCAAGAATTTGTAAGGTATCTTCGTAAATGATACCTACCTTAAATGATAAAACAATAATTGGGCATGTTTCTTAAAAGATTCGCACATAAGCTTTTACTTGTTTTTATTAAATGAGGTCCGATAAGCTTATTTTATTGATGATTGAAATTTATCTTGCTTTTCAATGGTCTCTAATAAGAAATATCAGATGCACAATTCAAGATTTATTAGTAGTTCATTAGAATCAATTGTAAAATTAACGAATTATTGTTCAATTTTGCAATCGTTATTGATTAACTGTGAATATCTGCGGGTATTTTGGTCAAAAACAATTATTCATCAATAAAAATTAAACGGTAAGACTTCGCCACAGGCATACTTGGCTCAAATGGTTCTAAATAGTCTGTACAAGCTTCAATCATTTTTTTTTGTATCGACCTACGAAAAGCCTGTATTATTCTTCTTAATAATTTCGGAAAATTATATGATTAGCAGTGATCTTTGATATTAATACATATAGGGTGTCCAAACACTCTGAATTGAAATTCTTACTTAGATTACCAAATAAACTCAGTTTTTGTTTTTATTTTAGATTTAGCTAAATCTCAAGATCTGTCCAGTGAAATGATATACCTAATCATGTTTTTATTCTATAATTTCCCGGGATTTTCTAAAATCCCTAGGGATTTAGCTAAATCCCCGATTCTATCATTTCCCTGCGACATACTTACAAGCTCGTTCGTCCAAAGTACACGGCCCGCTATTTTCAACCTTTCCACATCGTAATAAAGTGCAAAACCTATGAAAATAATAGACCAAAAGGACTGGGTTCTTTCGTTCTTTGGACGAGCTAGTAGATATTAATAATAGAAAAATAAATAATTTTCAGGCGTTGATGAAATCAGTTTTACTATTAAAGCAAGTTAATAAAATGTAAACCTTTCTCTAGTCTCTGTTTATCAAAGTGAATGTGTCGCTCAGCGCAATCTAAAACAGATCCTAGAATATGTGGTCTAGATTCTAGTGATGCGGGCTCCAGCCACAGGACATACTAACGACCATAAGTATTTGTATCCTCTAGTTATGACTGTAACGTTTAAAAAACGTTGTCGATTGTTTGTTTCAAGTTTACTTGTGCCAAAATGGCGGAGTTGTCAGTTTTGTGTCTAACAGCGCCACAAACCTAACTGCCTCGGTGACGGTGGCATACGAATCGATTAATAACCGGCCAAGTGCGAGTCGGACTCGCGCACGAAGGGTACCGTACCATTATCTATAAAAAACCGCAAAAAAAAAACATGTATGGGAGCCCCCCCTTAATATTAATTTTATTTTATTTTAATTATTGAAGTAAAACTTCTTGGGGCACGGGGGTAAAATTTATTTAACCTCTCAACTGTGGGTTATTCATATATTTGCTTTTCAATTGCTCCTAGCCGGGTGCTATCACGAGTGGCTAAGAAATGTAACGGAAATTGGAATCGGTGACGTCAGGGTCGGCTGAAGACTTTTAAAACCGCAACTATTTTCAATACGGTTTTTAACTAATCAGATAAGATAATAATACATTCGTACAATAAAGAATGTTAATTAGTGAGAGAAAAACCTGATGAAACGTTAACAAATAAAAATTATTTTAAGCATTCTTCCACGAGTTCTTGATTTCCGGTATGGCCAAGATGGCGCCGCCGCCGCCGCCGCCGCTGGCTGGGACAAACAAAAAACCTCTTTGTTGGAACCGGAACTTATGTTTGACAGCTGTGCGATGCGATCCATACAGTTTGTAAGAAAAGAGTTTCATCAATGTCACACGGGTCGATATGGATTTCTAAAACAAGCAAAGCAATGCATACATTTGAGCGAGACGGCTTAAAGACGTGACGTCAGATGGTATATAATCTGAGCGAGATGCAAATAGTAGTGACACTATTGAATGAGTTAAGTATATACCACGAGCGCGACAAATTGTAGATAAGGAATGGTGGGAAATAAATGACATGACGTATTAAAAGTAAGTACAAGTGTACAAGCACATCATAGACGACGGCGGGGCAGCGGGCGGCGGGAGGCGCGGTCGCGCGCCGCTCAGCAGCAACTCAACTCATCACTTAGAACGAAAGCATTGTCGCGATCGCATCTGATAGCTTTGACTTGTATACATACTCACCTTTTGACCTATTATAACAACTTAAACTACAGTCCACTCTTCTCTTATTTACCTGGCCTATCTATGGTCCTTCGCTACGTCAAAGAGGTATCAAGTTAAAACCTGGAAAAAGGACGCGCGCGCCATTTTGCAAGCTAAGTCAAGACAAAGGGAGCCCGGAATTCAGTTAGCCGTTCAACACACATCGGTCACCGCAACAGCGAGGATATCAGCATTCAGCACGACTAGCATCCGGAAATATCAAGCAGCAGCTTCAGCTTCATCTCATCTCCGACAGCAGTCACGATAACGGACGAAAAAGGGTTTGGTAGCAGCAGTTGTGAGTTTGACCAATTTAACCTCCTCTGACCCCAAACATAAACTTCATATCATTTTCGTTTCAGCATATCGTTGATTACTGTGTCTTTCATACAAATCATTCAACCTCGCATCAACATTCATGCAAAATCATTGCATCAGATTTTTTTTTGCATTCTACCTCACATTCATTAATATTCAACATAATTGGGATAAATCGCTTTAAAAACCCTCCCAAACAAAACTGATATCATATTTTCATTAATTGTGTTGTAATAAGACCAATTACCCTTACGCTTCAGGTTTCTTCGCCTCGCTTTGCGGCGCACGGGCGTGCGTACGTAAATTACAGGCTACAGCCTACCTACCTACATAGCTTGGTAAATTACTCAGCGCGGCGCCTACCGTTGCATCGTTCATAAAAATAAGTATCTGTTACATAATTACATTCAAAAACTCTCATTAAACATGCCAGATGGATCACCCCTCGCTCTGAAAGAGATAAGTTCAATAGAACTTCTCTATACTTACAAAAAAAGACGAGCCACACACAAATCAAAGGTCACTATATTCAAAAATTATCTTGATTCTTTGTCCTCAGCCAATCAGAAAGGATTATCAGAATTAGATCTTTTGCAGGTTAAAAATCGCCTTGAAACCTATAAGTTGTTGCTACAAGCTTACGACGAAAATCAGACCTTAATCGATGAAATTGTCGGCATTTCAGAAGAGCAGATGAAAGAGCGGGAGCAGTTTGAATCGGATTTTCAAACTCAGCTCGCGCTTGCCATGCAGCTGATACGAGACAATGAATCTGCCACCGTCGTCGACGGGTCTGTACAAACAACTCTGGATGCAAGTGTAAAAAAGCCTTTTATCAAACTTCCAACGATCGACCTTCCACGATTCTCAGGTGAATATCATAATTGGCTTGAATTCAGAGATACATTCGTGTCACTCATACACAACAATACAATTATTGATAAAATTCAAAAATTTCATTATTTGCGTGCATCTTTGCAAGGTGAAGCCTCTCAAATCATAAAATCACTCGAAATGTCATCAAACAATTACACAGTGGCATGGGAGCTAATTACTGACCGTTACAATAACAAACGTCAGCTGGTGGGCAACCATGTTCACTCACTATTCAACTTGAATCACATTCACAAAGAATCTTCTGCGTCACTGAGACAATTGTTGGACAATGTAAACAAAAACCTCAGAGCCCTTGAAAGTTTGGGAGAAAATACACAACACTGGGATACTTTAATTATTTATCTCGTGGCAAGTAAATTGGACTCGGAGACGCTAAGATACTGGGAAGAATTCAAAAATACACTTGACGACATGCCGCATCTTCAAAATTTAAGAACCTACCTCAAAGATCGTGCAGATCTATTGCAAACTCTTGAAGATAGCAAACAATGCAATTCAAAAGTCGACACAAAATTACAAAAGCAGGGTACACAAATGACCACAAGCACGTCATCACGATTTCCTAGTTGTCCTATATGCAAATCACAACATTATTTGTTTTCGTGTCCTGTTTTCAAACAAATGACAGTGGAGAAAAGAATCGAAAAAGTTTCGAAACTGAACGTATGCTCCAACTGCTTGTATCAAGGACACGAAACCAAGTCATGTCGTGGCGGTACCTGCAAGTACTGCTCGCAGAAACATAACACAATGTTGCATTTGATGGAACCACGAGCATCCCATACGACACTAACAAGTACCCAAGAGACTTCAGTCTTACTATCAACTGCCCTAGTAAGTGTTATTGGCAGTAACGGTGAACAACACATCGCCAGAGCATTACTAGATAACGGTAGTACCTCCTGCTACATTACAAAAGAACTCTGCACTAAACTAAATCTTCCACTACAATTAATTCAGGGTTCCGTTTCAGGCATCAATCAACAACACACAAATATATCTCACAGAACAAACATACAAATCAAATCATTACACAACTGCTACGCAGTAAATACATCATGCTTGGTACTTGATACAATTTCACCTTCAATACCTAGCATACGCATTCACACTGAGGGTATTAACCTACCTAAACACATAAAACTCGCTGACCCGCAATTCTGTGAGCCGGCACCAATCGATCTTCTACTTGGTGCAAGCATATTCTGGAAGATAATGGGTAACGGTCGAATTCAGCTAGGCAAGCATCAGCCAACATTACAGGAAACTGAATTGGGCTGGTTAGTTTCAGGTTGTACCCCAGATATAAATAGTCAAAAAGACAATGCATGTTTTTTCACTCACAATAGCCCCGATCAATTATCACGTTTCTGGGAATTAGACAGCATGTCCACATCTCAGGTCAATGACCCGTGCGAAACAGATGCGTGCGAGGTTATTTTTCAACAAACGACAACAAGACAAAGTGACGGACGTTTTGTTGTCACTATTCCATTCAAAAAATCACCTGAATGTCTGGGCGATTCTTTTTATCAAGCTAAGAAACGATTTCTTTCATTAGAACATCGCATGAATTCAGATCCCATTTACAAACAACAATACTCAGACTTCATTACTGAGTACATTGAGCTAGGACATATGACACCTAACCAAAACACATACGCACACACAGCAACACCACTGACTCCCGCGTATTATTTACCACATCATGGTATAATTCGCGAGTCAAGCACGACAACAAAATTCAGGTCGGTATTTGATGGTTCGGCAAAAACCACAAATAAATTATCACTGAACGACTTGCAATTAGTAGGTCCTGTTGTTCAAGACGATCTCATTTCAATCCTACTACGTTTTCGTCAGCATAAGTTCGTCATATCAGCAGACATTGAAAAAATGTTCAGACAAATATTAGTCGTGGAAAATCAGAGACCCTTACAACAAATTCTGTGGCGTTTCAATCCTACGGAACCACTTAAATCATACACCCTTAATACAGTCACCTACGGGACGGCATCCGCGCCGTTCCTCGCTACACGATGCATCAAACAAGTAGCCCTAGACTGTGGCCAGGGCGATAGCACAAACACTTATGACAATCTAATTCCAGAAATCCGGTCACATTCGCACTTCACACAAACAAACACGCAATCAAACACAACTCAGTCATTCATACACAATTATTCTAATTTTAACAAACTTACACGTATCGTCGCACTCATACTACGATTCATACGTCTTTGCAGAACAAAACGTAGTAAAACAAACACAATCACTCAATCAAAGGTAATCACTCCTTTGTCTAGCAATGAACGAAACTTAGCAAGGTATCAACTAGCAAAAATAATTCAGCTAGATTCGTTCCCAGAAGAGTATCAAATACTCAAAAATGGTAAAAAATTACCAGCACAACACAGACTTAATTCGCTTAATCCATTTATTGATGAAAACAACCTTATTCGTGTGGGCGGAAGGTTAGCAAACTCCCCATACAACTATGATAGAAAATTCCCAATTTTGTTGCATCCAGATCACTATATTACAAAAATCATGTTTCAAACATATCATTTAACACTTTTACATGCCGGCCCACAACTATTACTCGCTCACATCCGTCAGTCATACTGGCCAGTCTCTGGTCGTAATCTGGCTAGGAAAACTACACAAACCTGTGTCACATGCAAAAGGTTCCAAGGTAGAACTGTGACACCAATCATGGGACAGCTACCTGAGCAAAGATTGCACGCAAATTTTGTATTCAGTGACGTAGGAGTAGATTATGCAGGACCAATTATGATAAACAATCGTAAAGGGCGTGGAAGTGTATTAATCAAATCATACATTTGTATCTTCGTTTGTTTTACAGTTAAAGCTGTGCATCTAGAGTTGGTCACAGATATGACAACAGAATCATACATAGCTGCAATAAACCGATTCATATCTCGTAGAGGCAAGCCAAATAACATATACTCCGATAATGGGAAGAACTTGGTAGGAGCTGCGCGCGTGATAACGAGTTTTCTTAAAAACCATAGTGAATCAATTTACAGTTGCGCCGCAGAGCAAGGCATCTCATTCCATTTCATACCCCCATATTGCCCCCACTTTGGAGGACTTTGGGAGAGCACAGTAAAATCAGTTAAATACCACCTCAAAAGAGTATTAGGTTTAGCCCATCTCACATACGAAGAAATGTACACACTTTTAGTTCAAATAGAAGGCATTCTAAATTCTAGGCCATTGACGCCACTTTCATCTGATCCGTCCGATCTTTCAGCTCTCACCCCATTTCACTTTTTAATTGGTCGAACTCTAACTGCACTACCTCACCCACAGATGTCCGACTGCGACCCGGCACGGCTGCCCAGACATCAGCGGGTCGAATTGCTGCGCCAACATTTCTGGAGACGATTTAACATGGAATATATTTCTCAGTTACACCAGAGAACGAGATGGAAACGCTCGAATGGCGCGCTGACAGAGGGCTCCCTGGTCATCGTAAAGGACGAGGCGCTACCTGCAGCACAGTGGCCTCTTGGACGCATCACCAAGCTTTACCCTGGTCCCGACGGAGAAGCACGCGTGGCAGACATCAGAGTTCAATCAGGGACGATCAGAAGGGCTTTTCACAAGATATGCCCACTACTAGACACATAATCAAGAAGACACATCATCATCATCAACCTCAACTCCACTGCTGGCCCTGGAGTATGTACAAGCACATCATAGACGACGGCGGGGCAGCGGGCGGCGGGAGGCGCGGTCGCGCGCCGCTCAGCAGCAACTCAACTCATCACTTAGAACGAAAGCATTGTCGCGATCGCATCTGATAGCTTTGACTTGTATACATACTCACCTTTTGACCTATTATAACAACTTAAACTACAGTCCACTCTTCTCTTATTTACCTGGCCTATCTAACAAGTATAAAATAATTTCTAATAATCGGACGTCTGAAACTTAAAAGTAACTTGAAGCAGAGATTGGATCTCAAAATTGGAAATTTAAATCTCTTTTAGTATAGGTAGGTATAGGTGTATAGTATAGGTACCACCATGGTACCACTTAATGATCTAGCTACAGAAGTTTTACTTCTAACACGTGTACGGTGCTACACGCGTATATTTTTTTTTATTTTTTAAGTAAATAATAAACTCAATAAGCACGTTTGTTGTATGGGAGCCCCCCTTAATATTAAATTTCTTTTGTTTTTTAGTATTTTTTGTTATAGCGGCAACAGAAATACATCATCTGTGAAAATTTCAACTGTCTAGCTACTATGAGATACAGCTTGGTGACAGATAGACGGACGGAAAATATTTTTAAGTAATTTGAATAAGAACCTTGGTATATGACCAGGGACCTGCGTAAACACTGTATTAATCTGATTAACAGTCTAAATGCTTTGAACCAGTTCTCAAATTCAAATCATTTTGGTATTACGTTTGTATGAGAAATTCACGCGGTCGCCGGTCTCTTAATAATCTCTATCGGCACTAGTCATTATGTATGTAGCATAATTTGAAGTACCTCTGTAAACTAGGGCAACCACAATTGTAATTTTTTGTATTGCAACGGGTAGAAGAACGCCTTTTGATTGATATACAAGTCTTGATAGCATTGTTGAAACTTTCCTCTCCTGGCAATACACGGTTTCCAATATCGATGTGCCTACTAAAAAAAAATTACTAATGTCAAGGGTCTTGTACTGAACATTGTTTATATGTTTGCTACGAGTTTAGTCATTCAATTATAGTGTTCAGTTTAAGAGAAACCACAATAATTGGCCTCTAATTAAGAATAACTACAGAGGTAGAGGTACCTACCTACGCAAGTAGAAACATTGCATAGACAGATTGGATGGGAAAACATCTTGCATATTATTAGCGTAGCGTAAAGCGGGTTACACACGACATGATATCGGTGGCGATCCAGGGTGTAAAAAGGTGATAAACTGGAGAGTGCTGTGTGAGTACACCACTTCAAGCGAAAACAGCATGCGGCTCCAGTTTATCGCCTTTTTACATCCTAGATCGCCGCCGATATAATGTCGTGTGTAACCCGCTTTACGCTACGTGTGTAGCCCGCTTACGTGTGTAGCCCGCAAGGAGCATAAGAAAGGAGCGCCGTGTCCGATTTTTCACTAAATTAGGCCTGTGATAAGTAGCCTTTTCTCTCTCTATACCTACATACAATGAACGTAAGCTACAGTGAGATCAAAATACAAGTCTACCCTCACACTGCGCCATCAATCGTGAAGGCTAACTGTTACATTCGGACCGTACCACGAGTATACGGGGTGTTTGGAGTATGGAGCGACAAAACTTTTTGGTGAGTAGAGGACTCAGGAATCATTCTGAACAACTTTTACTTTGAAAGCGATTTGATCAGAGTGTATTTTTTTGACATCAATGCATTTTGGGCCGAGCGGTTATCAGTTAATTTGTATTGAGAAGTGAAAAATAAAGTTGCTCTGATCAAATCGGTTTAATAGTGAAAGTTGTTCAGTCGTACTTGTGCTATAAGACCTTGCTTTGTGCCAAATTTCATGATTGTACCCTATAGGTTTTGGGTCCATTGCGATCACAACGAAAATCCAACAATGTTAGCATAAACGGTCGTAGCGTTCGATTGCGTTGACCTAGAAGGTTGATTTTTTCACAGCTATAGGCGACTATAGATATGAGCAATTGATAAAAATTTCAGCTTGATACGTCTACGCGTTCTTGATATAAAAGGTCTTGCTTGACACACAGAGGGTCGGACGGACGGACAGACAACGAAGTGATCCTATAAGGGTTCCTTTTTTTCCTTTTAAGGATCGGAACCCTAAAAACTAAGAAGACTGTGTATAGTATAGTAAAACTAGTAACATAGTATATAGTAAAACTAGAAGCCTCTATAACTAGCTCATAAAGTCACGAGTTAACTTGGCCCTTTGTTATCAGACTTGGCAGTAGAACTCTGCCTACTTTCTCCAAGAACAGTCACAATTCATAAAGGGAATCAACGGAACGGTGTCAAGGTGATGGTAATGTCCACCTGGAACGGACTGAGATGAACACCGAGAGGTCACGAAGCGGATATTCTTTTTGCCGCATATAATAAGCTAATGCTCTGACTTCCTGGCGGGCAAGTGGCGCGAGCCATTACAACTCGAGCGTGCTCGCATGAACGCTGAGTAAATGACAACAACCTGAGTTTTTGATAACTGGGTTGCATATACAATACACCACGAATACATTTTTATGAAGTGTCATAATTAAGCCTCTAGGCTCGCACTGGAATACCCTGAGCCGTGGAAACCCGACACAAGACTTTACAAAAAATACTTCTGGCTAGATTTGAACCAACTATAATCTTTTTAGGCAAGACCTGGATAGCTACGACATCGCCACCTAGCTCTTCATCTACAGTTGAACATACCTCGATTGACCGAGGAGAAGTATCTAAATTATCATACCAAATCGATTGATTATGCGTAATATCCAAATGAAAAAATCGGTTAAGTGCGGGTCGGTATCGCACACGAAGGGTACCGTACCATCGTACAACAAATCAAAAGCACTCAAAACAATAAAAAAATAAACAAAAAGAAAATTTAAAAAGTTTATGCCTTCACGAGATTTGAACCGACGACCTCCGGATTGAGAGTCTACATCATACCGGCTGAGCTACCACAACCATGTGGGTTGATGCGAAATATGCTATCATATTTAAATGTGTAGTATATGTGTCTATGACATGGTTGCTATGACAATAAATAGTTTCAGTCAAGATCTCCATTTTGAAATGCGTAAGTGTATCTAAACACGTCTCTTGTATCGGGGCCCCCTTTAATTTGCAATATCTCTCGTATTTCAGTATTTGTGGTTGGTGCGGCAACAGATATACACATTCTGTGAAAATTTCAGCTTTCTAGCTATTACGGTTCGTGCAGACGGACCCGGTGACAGACAGGACGGACGGACGGACGGACAGACGGACAGCGAAGTCTCAGTAATAGGGTCCCGTTTGGCACCCTTCGGGTACGGTACCCTAAAAAGGACTCGCGAAACACAGCAGTGGGCTTTTCTTAGCTACGTCTGGTTACGGCTTCCAGATAAGATTAATGTTGCGGATTCAAGTTGACAAATATTCGTAGGTACTTCATGGTATAAAAATATGAGCGTCTAAAACCGTCAGTGCGCAGTCATACCGAGCAGTAAATATAAATTGGTTACACGACACATTTCCCTTGCGCCGGATGAAGTCAATTTGGCCGCGCGACGCAGGCGCTGCCGTCGACCACTAGTCCGCAAGCAGTCAAACCTATTGTTCCTGAATAAAAATACCCCGGTTTTGGTGAACAATACCCGTTTTTAAGTGCAAAAATTACCTGTTTCTAAATTGACTGTCAAATCAATATTACGATAACGGAAGTGAAGTGGGAGTCAAGCGACTGTGATGATATAGCACAAGGAAGTGAAGTTTTTATAAGTATGTGGTATCACTGATTTGTGATACCACCACCGTTATCACCACGGGGGAGAATAGGGACGACACGAAACGACCGAGGCGCAAAAGAGTTTCCGATATGAGGTTGGTGCCATCACTAATAATTTTTATATAAATTATTAAATTATCATCAATGCTCTGATATTGAACCCCTGATGTGCGCCTCTTCTCTATAGCGCCATATTATTGACTGATGGATAAGCTATGCTCGCCACATCCAGTGACATCCCATCGACATCTTGATCTTGACCGTTGTCTGGCCAACAACGGGCAGGTAGTTCGGTCCCTGCGGTTTCATATGAGTAAATTGTAGTATACTTCGCTGAAGAATTATGCTCGACGAGTTTACCATAAAGAGACAGAGATATAAGGGATATATATGTCACAGGGAAATGATAGAATCGGGGATTGAGCTAAATCCCTAGGGATTTTACAAAAAATGATGGGATAAAAACATGATTAAGGATGTTTGGAAACCCTCTATGTATTATAAGTAATATTTTATCAAATGAATTTTATTGGCATGATAACGTCTTATAAATCGACCAACGCCAGCTGCACGCACGAAAAAGTGTCACGTTCCGCCTGATGTATCGACGCACAGGCCAAACCCTTAGAGCTAGAAACATAAAATTTCGCACACGTATTCCTCTTATGACATGGGCATCCACTAAGGAAGGTTTTTTCAAAATTCATAAGGGATGTAAGTTTATATGGAACTTTATATTCCGTTATAAGTGATTGACTGATTTATCAACGCACAGGCCACACCCTTAGGGCTAGAAACTTAAAATTTCGCACATGTATTTATGTTATGACGTAGGCATCCACTATAGAAGGATTTTTCAAAATTCAACCCCCAAGAGGCTGAAATAGGGGATGAAAGTTTGTATAAAAGTTTTTATTCCTTGGAAATATTTGCATGAATTTTCGTATTAATTGAGTACGGCAAAAATAATGAGTACGTATTTAGCGTTCAGTGTTTTTCAAAATTCGGTAAAAATCAATAAATACCGCAGACCGGCACACGTTTTGGGGGGAAAGGGGGGAGCGGAGGGAGGGGGGGGAGATTCACTAAATTCCGTTAGACGTGGTTCTATTCAAATAAACCGCATGTCTGAATTCCTAGTTCTATAGTAAAACTTAGTTTAGTTCAAAATTCTGTTCTTCTTAAATTCTGGTCCTTTCATTAAACCTTATTTTCCGCCCAACCAGGGTCGACTTCCGGCGGTTAAAGAGTTCAAGCGCGCTGCGTGCCAGCATCAAGGCTGCCATGTACGAGAGCAGCTGCTCATACGCAGGAGCCTTGGAGCTGAAGAGAAGCGCCCTGAAGGAGGAACCCTGGCCCACGACCGAGTGGCCCCCCTACCGCCTGCACCAATCCACCTTCGAACAACTGAAGCAGAGCGTCGAAAAAGCCAAGGCGGCCTTGCAAGATAGGTCGGGCCTTCTCGGAACGGCCACTGCGTTTGGAGACTTCTATGGAGGGCAGCTGGGTCAGGATGCGACGGGAGGAGGCCTGGGGTTTGGAAGGGCGTCGGTGAGGTCTGACGAGTCTATGCTTGGGGCTATTGACAAGGGAAAGTCACTTGGTAAGTAACATTTGATGCTCGATATTTGTTTTTACTGAAAAACACTTTTTTCGTAAATTGAAAGAGTGACTGATATGGCTGTGTGGTAAATCAAATCAAAGTACCTAGCTAACATGTTAAGCACTTCTCTCCAGTAAATAGAACGTTATGAAAATTCAAAAACAACATGAATCCGTTTATCTCCAGTAATAACGGCCCTCCGAAATAAAATGGTCCGCGTTCACGTTTAATGTTTTCGTTATCGCCGCAGTATCGTAACCGTATTTGCGCTTTTCTGCGTTAGACAACATGAGTTATATGTGAGATAGCGCCCGTCGCGACGCGCACAAAGACCTCCCAACCAAACCCTAGACATCAGAAATGTCTTATGACGCGGCACCTGCCACAGAATACTCGCCTCTAAATGTCAAGTCATAGTGATGCAAATCGAAGAAGCTGGGGAGGCCCAGAGATTAGGCGATCAGAAGCTGTAGGTATAAGCGAAGTCAAGGTGGGGAACCTTCTATAGTCGCAGATAACAATCACTCAAGGGGAGAAGCGGGGGCGTGTGAGATATTTTCCCCGGTTGCTATGGCGACGCTCCCCGCCCATCCCCGCCCTCACCTCGGAGGCTTAGTAAATGGCGGCTCTAGTAGTTCTGACGTGGAAATAAAATTTTATTATCTCAGTTCATTATTTCAAAACTTAACCGGGAGCTGAATGCGGACTCGCTTCCCGCTCCCCGGGGTTTAATGAGCACGCTTTATGAGCGCGACTTTTGCTGTTTGAATTTTTATGCAGTCACGTTCCTGGATCTGGGAGTTTGCGGACTCCGCGCAGTTTTGGAGAAAACACTGTCCGTTTTTAGGGACTCCGTCTGAATGTTAGCTGATTTCAGTTATTTTTTTCAAGAAGGGTGTCATCCTTTCGTTGGGCGAAATACGAGAATAGCCAAACAGAGGCTTCTGGCTGAAAAAGTAAATGGATTTTTTTGCAGAAAAAAGAAGTGTTCTTGTAGCGGCGTTCTGACAGCGCGCCCGGCCACCCGATACTCGAAAAAGATCTCTTCTTTTTCCTATTTCAACATTCACAATTCATAAAAATGAAAATTCACGATGAAGAATTGCTTCCATTGTTATCTTGGCAGAAGTACCTTGCTTTTTAACTGAAAAAGTTCGACTGTTTCCGTTCCCGCCGCGATTTATGTAATGAATAGAACCCGTTTGAACTTTGCTCGCGAAGGCGTTTATTTGGAAATGGTTTGGATTTAACGTAAATTTTAATTTTGTTAAATAATTGCTTGTCTTGCTGACCAAAATAAGCATGAGTAACATCGTAAACATAGTAATCATAATCACCCATGTTTAAATTGTTTTATGTGTTCATTATCTTTAACTTGGGCTCTCGATGAGAGCAAAGAAATCAAAGATCCTCTATGCAATAAAGAAAAGGGCGTAAAGTCAATTTTTCCTTTTGCAGTGGAACTCCGAAAAGATAAAAATGAATTAGGAAAAGATTGTTTCTTATGTCCACATTTCCATAATATTCAAATGAGTGCAAAATCCACGCGCCAGGGGAGACTCGTAGTGATTAGGAGAAACATATTAAAATGTATAAGCCCCGAGGGTTTCGTTAAAGAGTTGTTAACACGAGAATGATGGCGCTGGCGCTACGCCCCGCGAGTGTTAGGGGCTGGACACACTGTGGGTAGGCAGGGAGAACACCCAGGTCTTGGATGTTTACATATTTGTGATGTCACTGTTTCTGGAGTATCCTAGTGCCCAGAAGCAAATTATGTGCCAGTATGTAAATGTAATGTTGGTTTATGTTATATAGGTAGGTAGAGTCGGCGGCATGGAGCAAGCAGTATACTGTCGTCCTAGATAAATATAGCGCCCGCATTGACCATGCGGGGTGGTAAAAGTACAAATGTGCCCAAGTTTAGCCAGATATTTTGCGTGAAAGGGGGCCCATTGCCGCAGCTATGCATATTGAAAAAAATCCTCGCCGTCATAATATACGTTTTATGTACTAAGTACATCATACTTAGATAAGTTATATATTTTTCATCGTATCTTTGCAAAAAGAGCTACTTTAGTCCCGGAAAACAGGGACTAAAGTAGGTATTTTAGTCCCTAGGGACTAAAAGTAACTTTTTAATTTTGTTGCCAGTACAAAGGAAAAAATTGCTGTCACTATTGAGTGTCACAGAGATCGATTTTGAAAAACAGCCAATTAAAAAATCGGTTTGTACTAAAATGCATACTTGACACAGATTAGATAATCCGATCAGCCGAATCGATTAACATTGATTGCTGACAACAGAGACACAACCTTACAGAGATTGATATCGAAACACAGACCAAATCATTAAAAAGTTGTGGATTGTAAACAAACCGCGCCAAATCTGAATGCCGTAATTATTTCTATTTCGTTTGCGGATATTAGTCAAAAATATGAGTGATAGTGAGTGTAACTCCAGATGATAATACAACAACAAACGCCAATACAGGATCTGTTACCAATAAAATCAAGAGGAATTATATGTAAAAACCCTGTTCATGTGGAATTTAAGAGGAACAAAGTGGTTTTCTGAAAATGCATTTTGAGCATATTTTGAGTCTATTTTCAAGATTTAGCCAATACTAAACAAGCTTTAACTGTGTGGAGGACATAATCACAACTGTGTTAATAAATATACAATTTTAATTCAAAACATGTATGGTATTTTATTGATTAAGTACTCCTTTTCTCATAGAGGGTGAGAAAAGTAGAGTGAGGAGGACCACTTCAGGAGTAAAAACTATTTTTGGCTCGAGTGATGAACTTTGAAACCCTCGATCCCTCAGGATTCTACTTGTGAGTCCCCGGTAATCCCTCAGTCGTTCGGGTTTCAAAAAACACTTTCGCCCTAAAAATAGTTCTTTACTCCCTTGGTAAACAATCTACTATTATTGGAACATTGTCGGCAACGGATACAAACCAGCATCTCCAGGATGAGAAGTACTGATGTGCCGTAGCCGGCAATATTGCCATTTGTCCGGCAATATTGTATGCCATATTATCATTTGTCCAGCAATATATAGTATTGAGAAGCAAGCGTGACACCAGGGAGCTCTCAAGGAAACTGGTTTACCACTATGTGCAATATGCAACTAAATTCAAAACATGTAACATTTGTATTTGTAATCATAACGTACCTAGTGCTAAAAGTTTTTAGTACCTATAAATAACGTTACTATAGCCTGACAAATAAGACGGTAGTTAAAATCTTTATTACATTTTTCACTTCACGTTACTCTGTGTACAGATCTCATGAAGTCCCATATGACATTACTCGAAACAAACCACTCACGGCAGAAGTCAAGTATGTCCGGCCCCTAATGACAGTTAAACCAGTGTACTACACCCTAACTACACTTTAACATAGCTATCGTCGTATCACCCTGTATGTATATGCTACAATTGTCATCAATTACGCTGCCGTACTTTAGATCGTATCGTGATAAAATATATTTCAATAAATCATATTTACAACTGGTCTGATACGCGTATATTGATTTTTTAATGTTTATTGCATAAGCGAAAGGGCTGGGGTTCGTTGTTTTGCAATTTATATTCATTAGTGGCCGGCTCAAACGCGATCGATTGTTACTTTTGGTCGAAAAGCTTGGAAATATCTTTTACACATTTCAATATTTCAAACCTCCTGCCAGTTATGAAAATAAAGCCACGCTGAGGCCCGTATCATTAGATCTCAGATCAGCAGGGTTGTGCTCACAATGACAGTTCAGCCATATGAAATCTGTCGTAATTATCGGGGCATTAACACCGTAACACCTGTCATATAATAATGGAAATTGTGTGGTATAAATGGAATGGGCGGTATAAAGATTAGAGGTGACGATAGCCATTAGAGAATTTTTGTGCAATTATACGAGTACACACAATATATTTTTCACACAAAAGTAGATTTGTATAGGTAGATGTTATGACTCTGTCAGACGAGCTGTTTTGCTTAGTTTTATACATACGTCTGTCGTTCTGTTATCATATCAAAAAAAAAGAAAAAACTGCCTTGCAGCTTACTACTCCAACGTGTTGTATACAGGGGTTATTTTTCTTCGAAGGTTAATTTCCCATGACTCATCGTGAGAGCCCCCCGTAGTGTGCCCATCAACATTATACCATCAAATGCGTCAATATTATTAATGCTTTAGCTTTTCCGATAAAAGCTAAATACCGAGTCATCCCACTTCATTTTGTCTGTATCTAAAATTGTTTGGTGTTTGATAAGAAAGTAGGTATTAACAAGTACTTAGTAGGTTAAAAAACTAAAACCTGACTACTGAAACTTCGCGTTGACTTTTGACTTCTCCGTGGTCTTTACGGTCGTTGTCAGTCAGTGGAATAATGGAGAATAGAGATAACTCTTCCAATCATTTATAGGTCTCAGGCCGTTATAAATAAAAGGCTCTAAGTTCGTACCCGACACCACACCATTCAGCTTGAGCAATGTTGGAGTCGATGCGGTAAAGAAGGCGGTAGTCAACTCGAAAGCGATGATAAAAGGTGATGATAAAATTTGTTTTAAAATGCTTATCACGAACCCGGACGAACTGCTGCCAGCTATTACACACTTAATCAATTTTTCAATATCTAACAGCTTCTTCCCCACCGTGTGGAAAAAACCATTAGTTATCCCTTTACCTAAAACCTCCAGTCCCACTTATTTTAAAGAGTATCGTCCTATTTCAATCCTACCTATCCTCCCCAAATTCCTTGAATCCATTGTCCATACCCAGCTCTCTTATTACCTTCACTCAAACAATCTGCTGAACATGTACCAATATGGGATTCGGACCGGGTCATAGTAACGTTACGGCGCTGCTGAAAGTCACAGATGAGATCCAGCTAGCCATGGACAGCAAACAGCTTTCCGTGTTGGCTTTACTTGACTTCAGTAGTGCCTTCAACTGCGTAGATTTCGACATTCTCGTTGAGATTCTCAAATCTCTGAACGTCTCCGCCCTCCCTGCCAGCTGGTTCGACTCTTATTTGAGAGATCAGCAACAGCATATCAGGTCTGAGGAGTCATCAACTGATTGGTGTGACCTCTTTTCAGGCATCCCTCAAGGTGGTATTCTTTCTCCTCTTCTATTCTCTATTTTCATTAACTCCATCTCGGACGTCTTGTCTTCCTCTTATCATCTTTATACTGATGATCTTCAGATTTGTCACCATTTCTCTCCTAATGATATAAACTCTGTGGCGGCACTGAACGCTGATCTTGAGGGTGTAAGAGCCTGGACCTCATCTTTTAGTCTGCTCGTTAACCCAAGCAAATGATGATCGTAGGTACCAGACAGTCTCTCAACTTGTTGCAACAACAAGCCATTCCTTCTATCACTTTCAATGGTACATACCCTTTATCCTTCACCTACCCTGACCCACCACTTCGATTAGAATTACCACTATATTATGAATACTAACTAAAATTAGCCGTTCTTTTAATATTAGCCGTGACATATTCATTGTCAAGTGGTCGATCAAGGACGCATCTAACGATTCCTCATTCATCCATCACATTCTTAGAAGCATTGGTCAATTTCACCTATAGTGTTGGACCTACATTTGTAGACATTTATCGTGTTATTGCAGGCAAAGCACCGAGCTAGAGCTAGTAATATATGTATATTTGCCCTTACATTTAAGATCAAACACGACCTTGTTCCATTTTTTTTTATCCGTGAATCGATGCTCCCTAGCGGGCGCTATTTTGAATTTAGCGTGACGTCATATTATTATTTCTTATGTTAAGGGGGCAATCAAGACGCTTCTGATACCTTATTTGTCACATCTGATAAGTAGTTTAGATGTCTGGTGGAAAAAATGAACATAAATAATACATACACACATACATTTACAGTTACAGGGGTAACTGTTAAATATTTTAAGGGGCTGTTAGGGACGTCATTCTGGCCAACTTTCACTATGAAACCGATTTGATCAGAGAAACTTTTGTTTCACTTCCTAGTACATTTTGGCCTGAGTGGGTTCCTTGATTTTGTATGGAGAAGTAAAAAAATAAAGTTGCTCTGATCAAATCGGTTTTATAGTGAATGTTGCTCAGAATGATGTCCCTAACAACCCCTTAAAATATTTTACGGTTAGCCTGTAAAAACATACATACAATACAGGTAAACCACATAACCCTCCCCTGGCTTCGCTCTGGTGTCGGGTAAAAAGACTGAATCGTGTTAGGCTTAAAAAAACAGCGGAATAGGATGGCAAGGCAGCTAGTGTACTATTTATGTTGGGTTATGTTATTTATTTTAGTGTACTTGTAATGTGCCTAATTTTAACCTTACTACAGATAATTTTCAATGCTACTCATTATGAACACACAGATGTTAATAATTGCCAATTAAACCACTCAAACAAAACGCATAATCCACTTTAAAATCGCCACTAAACCAGCGATTACACTGGAGCACCAACTTCACCACCATCGGGTAAACACAAAACCAACAAAACCCTCTCCCATCTCCAAAACAAACGATTATCGCTCAACTCAATCCACATCCACTCACGCAAAAATAAATGTTTAAATAAATTGGCACAATGATACTGCGCTTGCATTATACTCGGTGACATCACTTTTATAGTTTCATAGAGCTGATAATAGATGCCGCGCGGCTAGGGTGCGCGGGCGCATGTATCAGCACGAGTGGCGTGTTTGTTATGCTTGCCATTTCATGGGAACGCTGAGCGGGACAATGATCTCTTAATTGCTCGACAGCAACACCAGTAATGATAACTCCGGAACTCCGCTTCCCCTCGTCTTCGCAGTGATTTATTCGGGCGCCGTGACCACCCGAAAAAATGGCGGCATGGCATATTTATTTCGGCAAATAAATGATTACGAACATATTGTTCTGCAGACAGAGCTATTTCGGAGTGATGCATTAGTTTCGATTTAAAATGCGTGGGAGAGATTTTACTGCATGTGTTTTATTGATTGTATGTTTTTATCAGGTTACTATGTAATGTTTATGCCAGATTTAGTATTTTAATTAAAACGTCATTTGTTTTCTTATTTTTCTTAGGGTCAGAAAAGCTGTCCGGTAGCCTTGGGAAGGGGTATTCGACGCCAACCCTGTCAGACACACTCCGAGTATCCAAGTGCACAGGTGAGTCTCGAATAAAATACGCCTATAGTATTAAAATTCTCTAAAAAGATGGCGAATTAATGTGGTAACGATGGACTCTACATGTTAGGTTCCAACTGCTAGTAGACAATAAGTCTGGGCCTTATTCTATTGGTCTAAGGTCTGGGGTATAAATCTCGCGCATTCGACGGATATGGAAACTTTATGGGGTGATTTTGTATGAGAATAATTCGATATAGGTGTCGATATCCGTATATCAAATGCGCGCCCCTGGGCGTAAATTGGGACGCAACCCACGCAGATCAGAATTCGCAGGCAAGGTGAACTCGCGAGTCAAACAAAGACGTTCGCTTGCCATGCCAATCAAGATATAAGTAATCTGCGTGGCCTGCTTCTCCTGCGTCACAGCACAGTACCGTCTAACTGCAAATAGACACAAGCAGTACACTTGAATGCTAAACACGCCCTGTCTAAGTGTTAACAGCACAAAACCAGTGAAATAGGTTATTATAATATAATGAACAGGGTATAGTGGTTTAATAGCCTATCACTATATCCTGTTCATTCTATATTATAAAGTATCATAATGCAGGCCACAGTTAACCGGTTCAGATATAATTTAAACAAAAAGTAAACTTTAGAAAACCGACTTACACAAACTCTATTTGATTAACCCCTTGTCCCCCCCCCCCCTTGTGGACTTAATTTTGTCAAATCCCATCTCAGTGCTACCCCACAGTTCCTTCGATTTCTCCAGGATCCCATCATCAGATCCTGACCTAGTGGTCCATAGTACCAATGGGAAGGTAACCATTCAAATAAAAAAATAATTTTCCAAATCGGTCCATCCGTCTAGGCGCAATCCGGGCACATACTTAAAAAATAAAAAAAACAAACGAATTGTAAACCTCCTCCTTTGGGAAGTCGTATAAAAAAACTTTTACTTACACCCTCACCACATATTTACTTTCAGTACGAGTAGAGCCAGGTGGAGCTAATTAAGTACAGAACCACCAACTTAGCTGTTCAGATGGGAAAAATTGGTAGTACGTACTCGTCATCCGCCATCAAACAGGATATATACTATACTTATGACCGATACTCGGAGGATCATTATTAGTCTGAGGTCCGATATTATGAAGACTACTGACACTAGCGACCGCTATCAACTGAACAGCTAAGTTGGTCTCACTGTATAACTAGAATAGATAACACCCGTACAAGTGCGGAAGGAAGCTGGCTGGTAGTGCGGTCGCCTCTATGTTATAACAATTCCTATTTGGCCAGGTGAGGGGAAACTGGGGAGAACTGGGGAAAACAAAGGTTTGTTTACTTTGCTTGCTACAAATATGGGATCGACCTGTCAGCGACTTGCTACCCCAACCCCCTTGCTAACGATCTGCGCACTGACGCTTGCTTCCCGATACATTTACGGGAAATAATATTGGTTGCTTCTTTAAAAAGTAATGAATCTCCGACTTTTTAGTTCCCTTCACTCTTTAAAAGTCGCTCAAGCTTTCGGTATATTTACTGAACTACCGGTAACTGAAATGTTACGTTAGGTTATATATTTTTGTCCGCTCGTAAATACTGGCCAATGCTTGTTTCCTAAGTACTTATTCAGGTTTCATTTCAGTTAATATTATAAGTGGATCTATGTCCAGTGTTTTTGCAGTGAGGTTTTAGAATAAGATTATGATTAATTATTAAGTTACAACATAGCAATTAGCAGCATAATATAGCGTCACGGCTTTTCCTAGAGGTGGCCTACAGAACAGAGGCACAATCACAGAATAACTAAGAGCGAGTTTCACCAACGAAGAGTAACTTTTTACTCGAGAGTATCTTCTACTGTACTAGGCAAGTATTGAATTTGTTGAGGAATACAACTTTTGTCACAGAAATGCCGCCGCATTCGAAAATAATATTCGCAGAAAGTTAATATCCAACGATTTGGTCATACAGAAATAAGCAGGCCAAAATTATACCTGCTGCTTCATTACCGCCTACACGGATCTTTCATCTTTCCCTTCTAAACATAATTGTGCGGAAAAAAATGCATCGTTTTGTGTAATGACAACCTTTTTTGATAGGGAACAAAGGGTATTCAAGAGTACCAACTCACCCGTGAAGTCAAAGGTTGGCCGGCCGATTATACCGATTATACGTCTATCTCGCAAAACCATCTATGACGGAGGGACAATTAAAACTTGGATACTTGTACCACTTGTGGGGATTGTACCTATGTTCGGAGGCGTTTAGTTCGCTCGGTGGCTTCATAGACGATTTGCCTTTGAAAGTGATTCAAAGTAAGTTGAGTTGTACAAGGAAGTGCAAGAGTATGTGATATACGCTTTACTTAATTGTTGTAATTAGTCCTGTAATATAATTTTATACATTGAACTTATGCAACCTCGGACTCGTGACGAACGTTAGATAAGAATTCAATCAAACGTTGAATGCGTTTTCGCACAAGGGTTGGCAGGGGTACATTTATTCAATTTAGCCAATCATTTCGTGTATTTCCGCGACAGGGGGCCAGCCCAACTTCGCATATCTGGATACAACAATTTCACGGTAACTACTCTGTAGTAATTGTAGAAAGTACCTACACATTTTTATCTTATCTTTTAAGATGTCATAATTTGAGTTCCCTGGTTCCCATCTTATTTTATTTGGCATCTCTATTCAATCACAATAACAAAAGGCAGCGTAACTAAACCGTGTCACGTGACCCAACATGTTATGGTATTAATTAAGGATCCACTTTGGCGGTGCACTCGAGCTATTAGCGACTAGCGTCCTCGGTGCGACCCCCATGTGACCCTTTTAACGAAAGAGTGTATTTTTGTACAGTATTTGGAGGGTACAGTTGATGAAAAATATTTGTTAGGTACACAAGGTGACATTTAATCAGCCGACTATATTTTAGAGAATGATTGTACACCATCATTATGAATAACTTTTCCCATGAAACGTAGTCGCAATCGCAAAAAGTTTTTTGGTCTCCCAAATTAAATTTCTTAATTGGCGACCATATGATTGTTTGGAAAAGTTGATGGGTACTAAATATAGTACTGATACTGACTAACATTCCCCAGAATATGATCAGTTATGTTACGTTACTGTGTTCGATCACAACTTTATTTACAACTTGGAGCGGAGCGAAGCGGAGCCCCATGTAGTTTTAGAAATTCACAATCTTTATTGCACACAATAATTTAAACAGTAGCATTAAAATAAAACACATCTACAACGGCGAGCATATCTCTAGAAAGAAATTTCTTCCAGCAAAACAGATATTTACGACCAGCAGTCAGAACTAGATTTAACTGACATCCATTTTCAATAAGCTACCTATCCATGATTTTCACGTTAGTAGAGTTAGATTTGATAGTTTCGCTTTGGAACTATGACCCTATATCAGCAGATTGAGGATAGACAGGTTATTGAAAAAGGCCGTGATAGCCCAATAGGGTTTTTGCCTCTTGCTTACATTAATTCCAACATAGTACATTTACTGTAATATTATACAACATAGTCAATTTTTTCAGGGATCGTTCGGTATCGTGTGGGTACCTATGCTTATCCTAAATTTGCATCCTCGTAAGTGGGGGGGGACAACTTTTGGGGGGCAAAAATATTTTTTTCCTGTTTTTCACGTTTAACTCGAAAACAGTCCATATTTGTAAAAAAAAACCGGGTATCAATCAGTAAATCAAACAACATTTCGCGTCGATGACAAAAAAAAATACAAAAATTAGTTCAGTTAGAAAAAAACAAAAATTAGTTCAGTAGGTAGTTAGTAGTTAGACTTTTATGGGGGTCCAAAATTCGCTTAAAATAAACAAGATGGATTTTCAGTATAGAATCAGTATGTGTTCCATCTCTTGTATGTACCAGGCCGCATCAGCATTGTAACTTTTGCGACGCAATACCACATCCATACTGCATGCTTTAGAATATCTTCCAGGTCCCAGGTCCAAAAGGTTTTGGGTCATACCCGTTCAGGGCTTTGAAAACCAAGTCATTGGTTTCTCAATATGTCAAAATCTACTTAATGATAGCTTATAGGTTGTGATTTGTAATTAGATTTCGTTACGAAGCTATATTCTTCCTGGCTGTGGAAAATCAAATGTCAAGAAAATCTAAGTTGAAATGTGAACTGGAAAGAAAAGGAGAGGAGCTTTCCTAGGAGGCTGGACACCAAGCGAAGGGGCTCTTGGTCTTTTGAATCTCTAAGAGTGAACATCTAAAACCTCTCAAAGAACTCAACCAAGATTATCTCTCTCTCTCTCTCTCTCTCTCTCTCTAGAATTCAAGATAATTCTACTGCTGAAGTGAATATCTCACTATCTGAACGTCCACCTACTACTACTATCTACCTGAAAATACCGTCTTGGAATTACGGGACCGGACTACTGCTCCCGGACACTAATACCGGTACTTGTATCCCGTCATTCCCCCTGTTTTTATTTTCCGCCCTCACACCTCCAACCAACATCCCAACCAGCGTAATATCTATTTCCTCAAGTACATCTTATCCAGTGCAATATTTGTAAATAATATTTTGTTTAATTGTTAGTAAGCAGCAGTTAGGTAGCCTGTGAATAAGCGAACTGCTCTCTTTTCTTTTCTTTAGGACCTATTCACTAAATTTTCTTTACTAAATTCCCTACTACTTTCTAAATTCTCTCTCTTCTCCAAATTTTCTTTTCTTTTTATTTAGGCTTCCGTTACGCGGGTTATTACTACTTAACTCCTTAATTCCCGTAACGTGACAAACTAAGAATAAGCATACCCACGCCACGCGACAACGAACGATCCTTGAAAAAATTGGCTTTGTTGGAATTAATTTAATCTCCCAGTAAATTCGTTCGAATTCTCTATACTCATACTGGGTATAAGTAGTGATTGCGTTGTAACTGAAATCGCATTTTACTGCAATACATATTATGTTCAGTCAGCTAGTGATATAATAAATGTACGGTACAGTGTACACTTAATTTTACAGGGGGCTAGCCCATGGTTACAGTACCTCCTCTATAATTTTGAGATAGGGACTTGCGGTGACACCAAACTGAATGCTTTTCTCATGGTATAGGGTTGCATGGTATATAATCGAATCCAGTATCGGGATATGGCCTATTGTTATTCTTACGGATAAATCATACAATATTCCCCAGTTCCTTTCCATTTCTTTTTGAAAACACTAGATAATAATGAATGAGGTGTGGAGTATTGTGTAGTACTCGACGGTTAAGTAAAACTAGGTAAGCATGCAACATACCCTCTCACTTTGTCCCATACTGGGTAGATAGATACTAAAACACATGTTTGCACCCAAATTTAGGCAGTAATTCAAGTAGGTTAAAATACAATTTGCAAAGAACCAATTGATTATCTCCCTCTCTGGGATTAAAGCAGTTCGCTTAGAACTCGTCTTCCCAGTCCCCTTCACCAAAAATCATCATCAAGCTAGACAGATCAATTGCAATCCACGCCACCCCATCCCCTGATTGCGCCACTCGCCATTCTCAATCCGAGTCCATTAGCCAGTCAATCATTCTGCCATTCCGTTCCGGGCGTCACGGGCCGTGTCGAACCTCGCCGGTCCGGTAAGCGGGGGGGTGGTGACGATTCCGCGCGATTTCGTCACGTACGCGTCGCGAATTTGTCACGGGGGATGTCACGTGGCGACGCGGACATCATTCCGTCAATAAAAATAAATGACTTGATACTATACAAGACAAATACCTATGTAAACTCTACTCTACCTTTAAATGAACATTGGGTCAATCAATTAACTATATTGTTTATGCTTCACAACAAGTTTGTATTTATTGATGCTATGATTAAATTATATTCTATGATTCATTATGTAGATTAGTAAGGACTATATTTGTGAATTTACTCCAATCAGAGTTGCATTATCTTCTTTGTTGTGATTAATTTTGATAACATTTCTGTCACATAGGTTTTACATAACTTCCTTCCTAGTCAATATTACACATTAATAACACAGTATCACATTATTCTCGTGTATCAACATAGGGCGCCCTTAGCGCAGTCATTTGCATAAAATATTAATTAATTACGCAACAAGAATCCAAAAGTTTAGCGTGTTATCAATACAAACATTAATCCTGACTATTTGGGCCCGTGATCCCACCCCTAACAAAGTTTATTGCCCAAGACAGAGTTAACAAAATAAATGGCTTAAATTTCTACACCCGTAATGAATACAGAGGAGGGTTCCGTACAAATCATTGTTAACTTGCATTTTGGACGCGGGGTTGAAGAAGCGTGCCACGCGCCGGAAGTTACCGCGCGCACGCGCACAGCAATTCAAATGTTCAATGGAACGTACGGAGGCGCACTTAAAACATTTTTATTGTAACAGCCCCCCAGTTGCAGCGCTTTGTTGCTGGCATACTTCTCGTGTGTCGTATCTACACGTCATTTCGTCAAGACATCTTGTTTTGACGAAAACGGAATACATGCCAGCACTTTATCTTCCAGTAAGAGAGGCCACAACTAAGCTTATGCCTATCCACACGCTTGCCAAAGTTCTATAAGCCGTCACTTGTGGATAGAGGGTTTAGCTTGTTTAGCTTGGTGTGCATAGGACTAGTAGTTAACGTTTGTAGTGGTGTGGAGTTCACGGCAAACGGCAAGCGTCTGCTGGATCCGGTGATATCTATTTTATCAATGAATGAAACTCTTTACTTCCTTCCTCCAAGGCTGAGAGTCTGATTTTACCTCACATCAATGAAACTCTTTCTCTTCCTCCAAGGATTTTACTGTCAGTGTGTCTGTCACAAGGAAAATGACGTAGTAAGTTTATATATACTCTTTGATGTCAATCTTCTGAATGGATTGATAATGATGTGTTTGTAATTTGATAAATTATTTTGATTAATGATTTTATACCCATTTACAAAGTAATTGGAATCAATACATGACGTTAATACCTTTAATTAATCTAATGTAAGGTAAATCTAAGAACCTAGGAAGCAAATCTCTAGTAATGGCCACTAAGGAGTACTATGAGCGCTGGTTGCAATACAAAGAACAGTTGAGTAATGTATTGGAAGAGGATGGCCGTCTGCAGGAATTGGCAAAACGCCAAATTGGGATCAAGCCTCAAGGCACGGCGGTGGAAGTCGTTGCCCGAGTCTACTGTAAGTATTGTGAGCTGTTCAACAAACTCTGCGACTGTTATGACCAGATGACCCAAGCGCAACGCAGGCCGTACATAAAATTGATCATCGGGGCTGTTACCTGCCGTATCATGGAACTCAAAAGAACATTAGAAAAGGTCGAAATGCTTGAATACACATATAGTGATAGTGCCATGCAACAATTAATAATAATTCCTCAGGATGTTGAAGTTCTATGTCCGTTCTTTTACCCGTTCGAAATTCGGGAACAGGAAAAGCAATATATTATTGACCAAATCATGGCGGGAAATCGCATCGGTGACCCGGAGCCGACCCCTTCCCAACTTGAACGCCTGGAAGAAGAAAGACTAGAAGAAGAAAGAATAAAACAAGAAGAAAAAATGGCTGAAATAAAAAGGAAACTGGCTATGGGTGAGGATATACCAGAGTCAGTACCGTCAATCGTATATACACCACAAGAACTAGAAAACATGAGGCTGGAAGCAGAATATAATACTCACTTAAACAACATTCAACGCATGGAAAGATCTCGCTTTATCATTTTATCAAATGTATGTAAATTCAACAAAGATGCTAATTTGTATCTAGAGTTGGCAGGAATCAAAGCACCACAAGCTAAACCAGAAATACAAAACAAGGCTTGCAAACTTATCCAAACAATATACAGAAGATTCATGGAGCTGAAGCGGGAAAAATTCAGAGAAACCAAAGTCAGAATAAAATTGGGAATGGAAATACCAGCGTGCAAACCACCATCGTTTAAAATTGAACTGGAAAACGTCAGAAAGATTCGACGAAAATTTAGACAGGAGTATTACGAAAAGTGGATCAAAGATACCATCAAAGAAAACAGTCGTGTTCTCAGGCTCAGGGAAGGAAACATAATGGAAGACATTTCAGCTGAAGTACGGCAATGGTTTATGGAATGGTACAAGGAAGTACGCGTTTTTGATGAATATCCTTGGCCTGGTGAAGGAGGCTCAATACTCGTAGTTCGAGGTGAAACCTTTACCATTGATGAGTTTATTGAGTGGCAAAAAAACGAAATAAAGCGATTGAAAATAGAGGCAGGTAATCCTAAAACTAAGGAAATGATAAAAGCTGAAAAACTTGCAGCCAAGGAAGAGAAAAAACGTCTAGCACTTGAGGCTAAAATGAGAGAAATTAAATGGAAAAAAGACTACAGGAAACAACGACTAAATCCAAAAAGTGATCCAGGGGTATATATAACCAAAGGTCAACATCTTGATCGAGTCAATGATCAATGGTTTGATTATCAATGTCAGTGGAAAGATATAGACACATCTGATGCAAAATTAGATGCTAAAAGGGGACATATTATGCAGATTATAACAGAAACTGCTTACCAGGTTGCTAATCTGAAACTGCGGCCCATCGTCGATGATATGATGAGGTTGGAACTATCTTTATTAAAAAAAGCTCTAATAAACGACTATAAACTAGTTGGAATTTCAACGCTGCCTATAACCCAGAAGAGGAAGAAACCCAAAAAACAAAGGATTCCTAAACGAGACAAAGAGACTCCAGCGCAAATGTTTCAAAAATTAGTTGACCAAGGCATAGTGAGGAAGTACCCGCGGGTAACGTTAGATGATTACTGGGGAGATCGAAATTATGCTGCTGCTGATTTGAGAGCTATTCCCTGGACACCCAAGTTTCCTCCGGCATGTGTGGGGGACGTACGAGAACAAGTTCGTGTCCGCTGTCTCCTGGCCCTCGGGTCCGAGTGCCGTAATGCAGAGCGAACCCACCTTCTTGTAGGACCCAAATCAGCTGGCAAAAGAACACTCGTTTACGCCATCGCTACCGAAACCAATTCAATTCTCATAGATCTCTCACCCTTGAACGTCTACAACAAATTCCCAGGAAAAGCTCAAAAAAAAATGTTCTTGCTCATCAATAAGATCAGCCGAATAATGCAGCCAGCAATCATTATGGTGGAGAACGCAGACAAATTGTTCTACAAGAAAGTGCCTAAGGAAGAAAAAATGTTCAACCCAACAAGGCTACAGAAAGATTTTTACAAAGAGATTGTAAAGCCAATCAAACAGGAAGACAAAATCCTTGTGCTAGGGACAGCCAGCGAGCCTTGGCTCGCCAAGGCACCACAGATGTCTAAAGTTTTTTGCTCAACAATTATGGTTCCCAGATCCGATTATGGCACCATTTCATTTACTCTCAAGCAGATGCTGAGTAAGTATCACGGTGTACCACGTGACTTCAACGTCCACAGCTTAGCTCAAGCAGTTAGGGGATTCGCTATGAACTCTATCATAAAAGGCGTAGAACTTGCTCTGACTCCTGACCGGATACCGCAATTATACCACAAACCTCTGCAACCTGTGGAGATATTACGAGCGGTACTGGACCAGGAAGGGACATACACCGATGACTTCGAGAGCAATATGTTCCATGAATGGTACCTGTCATATTCTCCGTGGGGTGAGGAATACCTCTATCTTAGGTTTATGATTGAAACTCAGTACCAAATGAAGCTCAAACAGGACAAGAAGAAGAAGAAAGCCTGATCGGTAGCAGTTTCTGTTGGATTTTAAACACAAATGTTGTTTTCCGAGTAAACACAACATTTTATAAAGACGTCTCTTGGCTACTATCTTAACGTTTCAATTATATGAAAAAGATGAATAATAATATAATAATAATGCGAAAGAAAATCGGAGTGTCGGAAACGCATAATGCCAGAAAAGCATAATACCAGAAAAGACTTAGAATAATTTGTGCAGTATTCTGTATGGGATATGGACTAGTAAAAATAAAAAATAAAAACTTTTTCCCAGATGGGGTGGCGTGGCAGAGACATAACTTCACATAAAAACCTAATTTTTGACAGGTGTCACTATTTTTGACAAGTGTCAACATTTTTCTAGACGACTGGTTTGCATGGAGATGTGACAGCTCTTGGCGAGATCTTCATTTCGGATGACAGCCGTCAAACTAAAAACTGTGTCACTATTTTGACAGAAAAGTGAAAAGTGACCCCGTTTTTGACACCTGTAAAAATTGTGATACTGATATAAAGTGACATCTGTCATAAATAGAGACACCTGTAAAAATAGTGACATCTGCCAAAAATTCTGACATATGTCAAAACAGTGACACCTGTCAAAAATAGTGACACCTGTTAAAATCATGACACCTGAAAAAATAGTGATAACGAATAAAAATCATGACACATTTGAAAAATGACGACACCTGTCAAAAATAGTGACACCTGTCAAAAATAAAGGCTTTATGTGAAGTTATGCCTCTGCCACCCCATCTGTGAAAGTTTTCTTTTTTGCAAAATTTTTACAAGTCCATGTCCCAAACAGAATACTGCACAAATTATAGTCTTTTCTGGCATTGTGCGTTTTTGGCATTATGCGTTTCTGGCGTTATGCGCTTCTGGCATTTCGATTTTCTGGCATACGTTTCTGGCATTTTGCGTTTCTGGCATTTATGTTTCTGGCATTTCGCTTTTCTGGCATTACATAAGGTCGTACGTGGATAAAGGGGTTTGGGTAAAATTGGCATCGTTTCGACGTTTCCTTTGAATTTTGCTGATTCTGAGGTTGTGAATTTGGAAAACCCTAATTGGTGTCCGCGAGGCGAGGACCAGCCGAGTCGCGGCTGGACCGAGCCGAGCGGTAGCCATTACCTAATACGAGGAATATTTGTATGTATGTAACGGGGTAACGATATATGTTATGACTTTTAGAAAAAGGCGCTGTAGTTTTCGATGAATTTTGCAATAAAGGGGGTTTTGGGGGTAAAAAATCGATCCAGCTAGGTCTCATAACTAAAAAATCGCGTATTTCCGAGTTTCCATGCTTCTCTCATACCGGTGCAATAGGATTGATAATTTCACTTTAGAACAATGAAAATAAGGCATAAATGCCAATGACAATCAAAAAGTTAGTTAACTCATTGCGACCTCAGATTGATCACGTGACACTTTTTGGCGCGTCTTCGGAAAATTCAGACAAAAAGGTTTCGTTCAAATAAGGTTGAATGTAAATTCATCATCTACTATTCAACCTTCTTGCTTGCTATTAAGCAAACAGGCACTTTTGCACAAAATGCCTGTTTGCTTCTCGTTTGCAGATGTTTAAAAACAGAGCAGCATATTAATTGATGTTAATGCAGTCTGATGATATAAATATAATGTTTTATTGTGTTTGTACCATCAACCGCCGAGCAAAGCTCGGTAACCAGATGTTAACAATTAAATAACAATTAGAACCATTCGCGACGCACGCCTCGCCGCGACGCGATTCTGTATGCGCCTTTAAATAACCTATCCATGATGTTCACAATCAGTTGCGCTGTGGAACTTATGACAAAGACCTATCTATCGGCAGATTGAGAATAGATAGGTTATTGAAAACGGACGTATGAGTATTATAATCCGGCCGCTGAGAGAATGCGATCCTGACACATGTCTATGTCCCTGTCTGTCCGGCGCTACTTTTCACTCTATCTCACTTAATCGAATTTACGTATATACTTATCAGATTTGAATACGTAATCGTCAATTATAGTTGTAAATTTTAGGACTACGGGAAAGTTTAGGGTGTCAAAATACGCGTATTGAATTCTATTTGGATAATAAAAAAAAACTTTTGGAGAAAATTAAACAAAAGCCATGATTTTTTGATTTTTTTTTGCGATTTTTATATTTTTATTTTATAGAATACATAAAATGTACGCACATATTTTTTTCATTTTTGTAAAAATTGAAAAATAAAAAAGTTATGAATTTTTTTGAACTCCCGGATATGGTCGGAATATGGAACGATCGTCGGAGTATGGAACTATCCCCGGAGTATGGAAAGATCCCGGACAGGATTTGCGCACGTCTAGTTTAAATTTATATACTCTTTGTTCTAGATAAAAAAACGGCTAAACGCGGTTTCCCTAACAATTTATGAAAAAAAACAGTCGTACGTATCGCCACACTGTCAAACATAGTGAGTGGTAGTCTGTGGTAGGTTCTTCGTCATGACATGAATTTAAACCTATGGGTGTGTAATATGTTTGAAAATGGAACGATTTCTAGTTTTCATTGGCCGGCTTCGGAAACGCGAACTTTCAAGGACTGTTTTGACAGCTGCAAAACCTCTTTTCTGAGCTCGGATGATGTAAAATAAATTATGATAACCGTTGTGTAAAACCAGTATCACTTCGAACTAGCGGCAGCACTGTCGGCTTTCAATCTTATCAAAGCCTTTCTTGCAATCCACCCCTAGAAGCTATACATAGTGCAGGAAACTACCCCTTGCCTTAGTGCGATCAAATTACGGCAGAGGGCGCGCGGAGTACGCTACAAAATTTTCCACGGCGCGGCGTCAATGCGAAGGGAGGCTTGCAATCTAAAATGGTCGGTGATCTTTGCAAGATTATCGAGAGGGCGCCACTAGTGTTGAGACTAACTGACGACAGCTAATAGAAACCTAGAAGTCGCATTATACGGCGTTTCGTGAACAAAAGATTTCCTTTGGCAGGATTGATCTGTTGGCAGGCAGGTAGTTTAAAGATCTACGACGTAAGTACAGTATTTTCCTTTATAATCCTGCCCCCAGCGCAAGGGGCAAAAAATAATAATTTAGGAATTAACGTTTTTATAATTGTAGGCTTTCTCTATGAAAGTGTCCCAAATAACCTTAAAAATAGATTCTCCATATGCATTTTATACGAAAACAATACGAAACACGCTGAAAAAACTTTAGCCCCTTTTTTGTCAGTTATGGGGGCAAATCTCTAAAAAAAACTGAAAATACGGATCTTTTAAATACCAACCTGCCAAATGACAGCTTCATAGGTCAAGTTTTCTTTATATATTTTATACAAACCTTCAACAAACTAACAAATAATATAGTAGATCAGTCACACACTGTATTCACCATATATTTCTTAGGAACATAACTAGTAAAATTAGAGAACTTTAATTTGGTGACCATTTAAATAGTTGGTATCTAATAATTAGGTGACAGATAAATATTTTTGTACATAATATTCGAAGTACCTATTCGAAAATGCAACCCTTATTTGACGTTTACGTGCATTGTGCGTGATGACTGATGATCAAAAGACGCCTTTATCGGTAAAGGTCGTCGCAGGTAGTCGGCGCAGGCAGTCTCTATATTTTGTGCAGAACCAGCGCCGATAAGCGGCGACCAGCGCCGATACGCGCCGAGCTGCACAGGTAGGCTATTTTGTATCTTGAGTTCTACGCAGAGAGACTACGCCAGTCATCTTCTGCCTGCTTTCTATGTAGCTGTTGCCGGCGCCGATAAGCGCTGGCTGTCGGCGCTGGTAGCCAGCGTTCTACCTGAAAACGCCCTAATGGTGGCGAGGGGAAAGTGGAAAGGGCGTACTGGCGGCATCTCAGTCACGCACGCGCGGAATCCTATCGCGTGCAGTTTATTTGTTTTCCGCGTTCTTTCGTGTGTAACATGGCGGACTTAATCGGCTGTCAGTTGTTGTAGTGTATGGACCATGGAAACTAATTTCAAGGGAATCAAACTGGGAAAACCATTTCGAGATAATTGTATTCTGAATTGAATAGCGTTATTTGAATCAAAAAATATTGCAGGATTTCGGAATTTTCTGTAAAAAACAGAATAACTTTCACTTGACCTCTATGACGTACTTTATAATTATTTTTCGCCGTTAAGTTGGCTGTCCGCTGTCCTGTACAAAGGATGACAGCCTGCGATAGGGTGAGTATCGATATTGCAGCTATCGATAAAATTATAAGACTGTGCTTACTTTGATATCATCAAAGACAGGTAGAGTCTGGCTAGTCTAATTTTCACATTCACGGTCCATGCATTGATGGGCCAAAACTAAAAGTGCCGGCCAGGAAAAAAAGTTTAATATTCGTATAGAACAAACAAATCCTATAATTTTTTACGATGACACTTAACCTGTTCGCTCTATAGTTATGTTTTTATAGGCAATTGAAATTCGTTAAAAATCATACGATTATTATTTTTTTACGCGCGGCAGACAACCAAACCTTGTTTTTCTAGTGCAGAATAGAACAGTTTCATTCAATGAAGTAGTTTAGTTAGTATTTATTTATTTTTATTAATTTATTTATTTATTTATTTATTTATTTATCACAAGTATTTGTGCCATAAATAAGTAAATAGCTACATACTTCGCGAGCGCTTTCCCTTTCCACTTTTGCACAAAAGTATCGAAAAAAACAATCACGCACGACGATTGCACGTAAGCGCTTTCCCTGCGCGATAGAACGTAGTAGATGTAAAAGGCGTTCGCGCGAGTAATTTAACCGCCTTCAAAAAAGGAGGTGGTTATCGATTCGGTTGTGTTATTATCATTTTTCAACCAACTTCAAAAAAAGGAGGAGGTTCTCAATTCGACCCGTATGTTTTTTTTTTCTATGTTTGTTACGCGATAACTCCGCCAATTATGAACCGATTTGAACAAATCTTTTTTCGGCGTATAGGTAATACCTCAAGGGTAGTCCCATTGATACCAGGTCAGAATCTGATGATGGGATCCTGGATAAATCGAGAGAACTCTTCAAATATTATAGGCAGACCTATAGTGATTTTTGTGTTTTTCATAATAACTCGTGCAAATGCACATAGCATAATATTGTGATGCGGAACTGCTGATGAAGACCACATATGGCCACCAGATCTGCTCAATACTAGGTACAAATATAATGCGTGGCTGACGGGCAGGCAACGCATAGCCTAAACCGGTGGACCTAGAGCCATGAAACTTTGTACAGGGGTTCCTTAGTCGCGTGGGGTAGCACTGATATAGGATTTGACAAATTAACTCCCCAAGGGGGGGGGGGGGATAAGGGGTTATAGTTAGTATTAAACTCAATCTAATCAAATAGGGTTTGTGGAAGTCGGTTTTTTCTAAAGTTTACTTTTTGTTTCAATTATTATATGTGTGTTACCTTGAAATTGGTATTATTTTTATCCATTTCGTTAATAGAAACAGTCAACTCTGTTGTTAATACTTCCTTCCTTAGTCTTAGACTAGTTACTCTTAAATTGAGCTCAGAGCTAGATGCTTTCACTCCCCAAGTAGAGTCAGGTAGGTTTATAAATATTCTCATTTCACAAAGGCCGCCGCTCAGTCGGCCGCCGGCTTTCATAACGTAGTGACTAGTAACTACAGGACCCAGAATGCCGCAGAAGCCGCGGTCGCCCGCGGCCCTCGTGCCGCCGGCAAAGGTCGTTCCGGCTGCCTCACGCTAATGCCGCCGCCGCGCCGCCGGCACGTAACCCAGCGGCTTAACCCGCCGAGCGAAGCGTTATAAGTATAGATTTAATATAGACACATATTTCGCATTTAACAGCCATGTGTGAAAACTAAGATTCATGCCTCAAAAGCATTTTGTTGCATGTCAAGCAAGCCGTGCCAACACATCGGATAAAGAGCGTATATCTTTCTATCTATCCCAAATCATCTAGACCCAAACATTACAATTAGCTGCGTATTCAAAGCAGCCGTGCAAACGCCTAATTCATATAGGAAACCTCCCATCCGTCCTCCCCGGCCAATAATACGAATTTCCTAAAAGTGGGTCGTCCGTAGGTGCTTACCGAACAAAGGGCGAGTGTCGACTGAACTCGACTGCCGTGGCTTCACCTCCACGGATGTCGCTGTCTCCGCTCCCCGCCGCCGCATCCGGAATGGCGCTCCGGGGCGGGAAGGGGCGAGGGGGGTACTTCCGGTGCCGCGCCGCCGCAACTACGACAATGGCCCTTTATATCTTCCTACCGCTATCTACTACTAATCTAACAGCTAGCGATAATATGATTAGACTGGGGTATGGTCGTATGGGTGTGGCTAGAGAAGATTGTGACGATCTTTTGTGATGCTTTGATAGATGATTTCTATGGTGAGATGAGAACATTTTTTGTTATAGCGACAACTACAACTTGAGTTTTCGATGTTAACCAAAAGCAAGATTTTATACAATAGTAATAGTACATTACTGCCGCGGTCTGTAATGGCGGCGTTGCTGGTCGCGCTGCTAGTGGCCGAAAGTGCAGCGTAGCGCAGCTCAAGGACTATCTGGACTATACAGCGCGGTCAGCATTGAAACCTTTGATGGACAAGCTAGAATGAAGGCCGAGACCGAAGGTCGAGGCTTTTATAGCGCGGACATCAAAGGTTGCAATGCTGACCAAGCTTAAAGGCCGAGATCGTAGCTAAGCTAAGCTCGAGGCCGTCATAGCGTGGCCAGCAATGCAGTCATTGCGGACCAAGGCTTGTATAGTGCTTTACTCAAACAATGCTAGTAATATTAAAGACAATGCTAATGAAATAAAACCAGCTTAATAAAGCTACTTAATAATAATTTAATAAAAATAACAATTGCTAAATGTAATTGATTAGGGCTTCATTATCTTTGAAAGTCCGCTAAAACAGGCTAGAAAATCGTTTTCCACCAAAGACTTTCATTTTCTGTCCATTTTCCACTGCGCGAACTTTTCGTTTGCAAGTTTTTATTTTTCCTTTGACTTCGGTGGAAAAATTTCTATCACTGATTCCGCTTTCATATTAATGTCCAGCGGTGTTAAACACATTAAATTCTTTGGATTCTGGAGGATTCTTTGCTTGTAAAACTCATTTTTCACAATTTATTTGGAACACGGAAAGAAAATTGCAAAAAATCCCACTCATTTGTTTTTTTTTGGCTTCCTGTCGTCTCACAGATCCAAATTCTAGTCGAGTTCCGTGACATCGCCGTCAGCGCCATAATCGATTACAACGTCTACAATGCTATTGTTTTGTATCGCCAAAACTGACTCGGATCGGCTTCGTAGACGCTGTAATCGATTTTGGCGTGACTCGTAACGGGGGGATTGAATAAAACCTTTTTGCACTATCTACTTACTACCTTTTTTTGTTACCATTTTTTAAACAAAGCTCGACAATCATTGATTTTGACAGGTAAGTAATTGCCGGTCGCTACAGCACGACTGTAATGGTAATTGCAGGACACCTTGTCTGGCTCCTCCAAGTAGCGCGGCAACGTCGATTTTGCTCAAAGAAGGTTGTCGAAGTAATGAGCACATTACTAGCTTTGTTTGAGTAAATGCAAATTCCGCGCACGCATGGGATAGGATGTGTCGGGCCTACGTACTACAATTTAGCCACAATTTAGCCTATGACGATCAGTATGGGAATAGGCGTGACGCTATGTTATGTTACATTACGAAGCACTCTCATGGTATGTAAAGACGGTATAAAAGACAAGTAAATAGCTACAAATACAATACATACATAAGGTTCTCGTGCGAAGCTCAGACAGACCGTAACTCCGAGTGAACTAATTAAAGTGTTCCTAGCGGGAAGTTTTCAATAGAACCGTCTCGGATCCCTTTGTTGGGAAGTCGCTCGTTGCTCGTGAATTGATCGAAAAACTTATACGTTACTTAAGTATGTGTGATTCTTCTTTTCTGAAAACGTGTTCTAACAAAGTTTTCTTAAGCTTGAGCGGTGCTCAGAATTACACCTTCAGCCAGGGCATGTCCATTTTAGACCTAAGACTGCTCAACCACTAGATAATTACTAATAATGATGATAATTCCCAAGATCAATTATCATCATATTATTTTGGTTTCGAAAGATGTTTCGTAAATGAAAATAAAAGGTTTCATCATGATTTCATCCGCCACATCCGCCCAAGATTAAAAAATCTTCCTTGACGTTAAAATTTGTGTTTTCTTATGAAATAAACGTTCCAGGGCGAGTAGGACTCGTGCACCGAGCGAGGGTTCCGATCACACTTGGAGAGCGTTACACGTGTAAATAGGTATCGACATAAAAACTAAAGTATCATTTCATCCATGTAAACCAAAATGAAAATTTTTGTAGAAAGATAGGCAGGTTTCAGATTTTTCCCATTACTTACGCTATAAGACCTTGCTTTGTGCCAAATTTCATGATTGGAGGCCTACAGGAAATATCTACCGTATAGGTTTTGGGTCCATTGCCATTACTATGAAAATCCAACAATTTTACAGCATAATCAGTCATAGCGTTTGATTGCGTTAACATAGAAGGTCGATTTTTTTACAGCTATATTCGACCACAGACCTTAGAAATGTATATTTTAACAGCTTGAAACGTTCACGCGTTCTTGGTTTAAAAGGTGGTGACACACGCGCAGACGGACGGACAGACGGTCAACATAGTGATCCTACAAGGGTAATTAATCCTTAATAACTGGAAAACCCGAACTTTTTTGAGCCGAAATGGTAGTGATTACTTTCATAAGGATACAATAAATCATATCTACATTTTTCAAGAGTGGGCACTCTGGGCATAAGTTACTATGGCGGATGGGCTTGCCCCTTTAGAGGAATTGGAATTGAAAATTGTAATAATTGAAACAAAAAGTAAACTTTAGAAAAAACCGACTTCCACAAACCCTATTTGATTAGATTGAGTAATACAAACTGTAACCCCTCATCCCCCCCTCCCCTTGGGGACCTAATTTTGTCAAATTCCATCTCAGTGCTACCCCACGCTACTAAGGAACCTCTGTAGAAAGTTTCATGGCTCTAGGTCCACCGGTTTAGGCTATGCGTTGCCTGCCCGTCAGCAACGCATTGTATTTGTAGTTTTGTACCTAGTATTGAGCAGTTCTGGTGGCCGTATGTGGTCTTCATCAGCAGTTCCGCATCACAATATTATGCTTACCGTGAGTGAATGCACGGGTTATTACTAAAAACACAAAAATCACTATAGTTCTGCCTATAATATTTGAAGAGTTCCCTCGATTTCTCCAGGATCCCATCATTAGTTCCTGACCTGGTGTTTCATGGTACCAATAGGAAGGTAAACCTTTCAAACAAAAAAAAACCAAATCGGTCCATCCGTCTAGGCGCAATTGAGGCACATACAAAAAAAAAACATCCGGACGAATTGTAAACCTCCTCCTTTGCGAAATTGGTTAAAAAAGGTTCTAGCTCTTGTATAGAGTACTGTATAGAGGACTATTATAAATTATAATAGTGCAATATCACTTCATGTTATTTAAACTAATATAAATTACATGTCCTACATAAAAATTAATTAATATCGAGGCAGCCCTAGAAAACGTTGGAGTGGCGAGCTGAGGGACCACAACAAGAACTGGTGGGAATCAGCCCAGGAGCGCGATGCATGGAAACGGGGAAGAGAGGCCTTTGCCCAGCAGTGGGATGCTAATGGCTAATAATAATAATAATACCATAAATATAAGTCAGTACGAAATTGACAAAATAATGTCGTCATAACTCATAATAACATAACACACAAATATTCAAATTATGTTTAGTCGTTAGAAAAATATTAGTCAGTACTAAATAGACAAAATGATGTCGTCATAACATAACACAGGAATATTCAAATTATGTTTATTAATTAGAGAATTAAAGCTAGCACTCATGATCAACAAGGCAGTAAATAGAAACAAAACAACTGACTTCATACTATTATTTTACGTTGCTAAAGTATGTTTTGCCTTCATTTGCCGTCTGCAAATGCCGTGGCACAATATTCGTATAACGTTTATAATCAGCGCCAGGTTTTTTTGTGGCCTTAGGTAGGTGGCCGGGAAAACCAATTTCCTACGATGCCGTTTAGTTTGCGCAAGAATCTATGTTTGGCTCACCTATAAAATTGGATAGTCCCAAGCCACTCGGTGGCGTCACACTGACAGTGATTGTAGATTAGATAGGGTAAATTACGTATGGCAACTAGATATGAACAGTCGGATTTGTTTCAGTTATTTTGGATATTAAAAGTTTTAGAATCTCAAGAAAGGCGGCACGATCATGGTGTTTTGAAGCAAATCCATCTTTTATTATTTTATTTAGGGTCCAAAACTAAATATTTTAAATAGATTTGTAATGTAATTTGTAATGTGCAGGCTTCGCGGTCTCAGTGTTAGTAGCCAAAGCGGGATTTTTGTTTGATTACAAAGTGCGATACAATTTTTTGTATTTTTGTTATGGGGTATAGTAAAGTGTTTCCGAAAAATTCCTTAACTTTACTACCTTTACTAATTCATAGGACATATTTAACGATCAAAACCCAAACAAATAAACCGAAATGACTTCGTCGAGCAATCACGATAACACCGAACGCGTATTTGACAAGCAATAAGCGCTCTGGTTATCGAATTATATCGACGATTGGAACTAATTAAAATCCGCCCGCCCCCCGCCCCACTCCCGCCCGCGCGGCTCCCGCCCGCCCTGTCTCGCTGCCTCTAAGCTCATTTCCGGCGCGCAGGCTGGCTGTATTAATTTTAAATTAAGGATAACGCCGAGGCGCTGCTGTCAAACGCAAAAGCGAACTGTTAATAAGCTCGCACGTACAATGTGCCGAGGTATTTACTTGTTAGTTATTTGGTTATTATTATTAGATATTTGAGTCGCGAGGTGAATCTGCATATATAAATGCGATAGATAAGTCTACTTACAGCTAGTAGAACTAACACACATAAAGCCTATAAAATACCTATCTATAACGACAGTAAACGCACGACAATTTGTCGATATTTTTTATCGAAATGTTTTATGTCAATGTATACTACACATTAAATTTTTAAATTAGGATTATTTCGCATTCTACAGAAATAACTTTAGCGTTGGAAGAACAATATTTGGACTTCAAACATCTGTGAATTAAATGCAGTCATTATTGCTTACAATCATAATATGATCGATTTCTTACCGTACCGTTACAAGGTTGCTTTGTTAAATTTTGATGAAGTGAAAAATGGTCTTACATAAAACTTCTCTCATCTCTCATCCGACCCAACATATAAAAACAATTACTGTTCTCAATTATATCTCATAAAGCAGGACATTTGTCTACGTTAAAAAATTATTTTGTATTTCATATAACTTTAACCCGGAATTTTGTGTTTCGTGTATAAAGTAAAGCGTGCAGCCTTCGTGCAGCCCATCACGTGAGCTGACTTCGCGACCTACCGTGTGTTGATGTCATTATAATTGAAATTGTAACCTTCACCTTACCAATAAAACTCTGCCACGGTACTTTAATTTTCTCGAACAGGGTGGCAGAGGCAGAATTGTGCCCACTTTTACCCAGATATCCGATAAGTACTCCGTACTCCATTGTGCGTGACAGGGGGCTATGGAATGATGAAGATATCCTCACGAGGTTTTCTATACCGTCAGAAGGTCCTTAGACATATAAGCAGTAGCCCAATCATTAATCAGTACATTTATCGGAAGTTCCGTGTTTCGGATGGACACGTTAAGTTGTAGGTCCTGGCTACATCTACTCGTACATGTAGTAGTCGTAAAAAACCCATCCCCCAACCCGCACTAAGCCAGCGTGGTAGAATATGGCTCAATCTTACTCGTATTCGGGTAAAGGCCTGTGCCCCTCGGTGGGGACATTAATGGGCTAAATTTACTAAGTATAAGGTAAGGTACTTTTCTGTGGAACTAAAAATACACCATTTAAGGCTTCGTCAAAAAGGGGCGGATTGGCACCGGGGCGGGAACGGGGCGGCTGTCAAATACAAGTACGTACGTCATACGAATAATGAAGCATGTCACTCCAAGCGAGCGGCGCGCGTCGGCGGTGCGGCGCGGCGGGCGGTTCAAAAGCGGGTCCTCGTTGTTGTATGCGTGCAGCGGCCATTTTTCCGCATATTTGGCTACTTAGCACACTACCGTGCCGCCACCACCGCGCTCACCGACCTGCCGATGATGTATGTATACCAAAGCTCTAATTCACAAAACGTTTCATTCATTTTAAACTATAGTGCTGACTAGATTTTTCCTAATCTATTCTAATCCTGGGGCTTGCCGAAATCATTCTAATTGTTGGACGCAGTGAGAGCACTGCGTAGACTGATAGCACTGATAGAGCTGTCAGCGTACGCGATTACAGGTTTGTCTCACACTGTCTTAACTAAGATTGTAAAAATGTGCAACAAAATATTAAGTTTATTATTCCTTTTTAAAAAGTTCCGTGTCCGAACGTCCATTTCATCGACCACCAAAAGCGCATATTCCCAAGCGGACACCCAATAAATCACAAATTGCTCTTGCTAATTAAACCCCCACTCCTCGGTCCTCCTCTGTAAACTGAATGCGCTTATCGTCTAAGCGAGACGGGTAGTCAGTAGCGCAGGCAGGAAGTGACGTCACGGTTGCCATGGCAACAAGAGCTGCTCGCATCGATCACCCTTGCGTCGACCTACACACTTGCGCATTTCACGACACACAGGGATAACTCCCGCACACAGGCACGAGATGTCGTGTGGAGAGGCACTGATATAGGAGTGGCTGCGTCAAAGCCTTGGATGTAAGAATGAGGAGAGTTTTAGTGTCAATTGTAGCTACTCGCGTGTCGATGGTAATTGAATAGTTAAACAGAAATGGAAATCGCATAGTTATAGATTATTTTATCATTCTGAATGTCAGGGCGATCAGCTAGTCCACATAGTGCCTTTTCATTTCACACACACCGGTTCCCGGATAGCTGGCACAGGCTACCCGGCGATGAAGTATATGACCATGGTACGTACGCTTTCATACGTACCGGCGTAATTTGCTGGGCGATCGTATGAAATGACAACCGGTTAGCCAGCGCCGGCTACCCGGCGATGAAGTGTATGGCCATGAACGTACGCTTTCATACGTACCGGCGTAATTTGCTGGGCAATCGTATGAAATGACAACCGGTTAGCCAGCGCCGGCTACCCGGCGATGAAGTGTATGGCCATGTACGTACGCTTTCATACGTATTGGCGTAATTTGCCGGGCAATCGTTTGAATATGAAAACCGGGTAGCCGGCGCCGGGTACCCGGCAATCGGTGTGTGTGAAAAGGCACTACTAAGCATCAGTTCTCTGTCCATCTGTCCGGATCAACGATTGAAAAACAGTGAAATGTTTTCATGAGGGAATAATTGCGCCTCTGCTACCCCTTATGAGAAAAAAAGGGCGTGTTTCTATGTTTGTTTGGTGTGTTACGTATCTAACTGTTACATCGTTTTACGATTTTTCCATAAATGTTTCACAGGCACATATTTTCTATTTCGGATTCAGATAAAAGGCGAGCAAACGTTTGCACGTTTCATCAAATAACATTCAAGAAGGAGTTTCCGAGATACAAAAGTATTTTGTACAGAAACAAAATATTACGCGAAAATTGTACGCGTAACAGGAAATAAGTCGTTTACGTATAAATTTTCGATTCGTGGTACAAATAAAAATGTTTTTAAGTTTTGAAAATTTAATATGAATCCCAATGCGTCGTTAGTAGGACTTAAATGTTTTCTGGCTAATGGTTGGTGGTATGAATGATTATTTCACCCACTACTTTGAACGAGAGTTAACACTTCCTTTGAGAACTCTGACAGGCATATCCATGCCCTCCGTGGCCTATGGTTACTTTACGTATTTATGTAATACATTCTTGTAAGACTTCTTGAGCACGAGAATATTTATTATACACAATTACTTTCACCTTTTTGCTATGTTGAATAAATCTTTCTAAATACCAATACATGAACATTTTTCATGAATGATATGAAAAACATAAGTAATAACATTATAAACGTGATATCTTATCTCACCAACTCTCCATAAACAAGCATAAATTAACGTTGTAATTTATAGCATGGCGTAACAATATCAAAGACTGGTTTTCGTAGCTTGTATTTTTCGTAGCAGGCCGCTACTCATAGCAGCACAGTCGCGCCGTAGCGCTTGTAACGCGTCGTGTTTAAGATAAATATTTTAATTTTGTTATTTTGTAATTATATTATTACAACCTACATAATCCTCAGTAATGCATTAAGTTTGTTTGTATTATCTAGTACGATATGTATTATCTGGGGAAAATTATTGTTATATGCTTTTAATTACAAACAGAATTAGTCCGTATTTTTAACAGTTCATAAATCTTATTAGATAATGCAATAATGGATATATAAAGTCAATAAAGTTATTAAAACTATTTCCATCGAGAATATTTACTTACTTACTTACATGCAGAAAACATGTACCTAAAACTAAACAAAATTAAAACATTCACAATCTGTGAAACAACGAGTCCATGATATCAAAATTATATTAATTTACCAGAAATTTGTTGGTTAATTCAATAGGTTTCAAAGGGTTTTTTTAGACTGTTCTGAATCTACAAATTATAATACGATTTTTTCTCCACCGGGAGCTATGTCAGTGAGTGTGAGCCACATTACACCCTGACGGCTCGACCCTAATCCTAGGGCGGTCATGGCCTAGCGCGCACCTTGCCCCCCCCCCCCCCCCCCCGTGGCCACATTATCGCGGCCCGCCCTATCAGGGGAGCCTCATGTTCTTCTTTACTTACTTTAGCCTACGGACTGCGAGAAAATAAAAAAATGGAGAGTAGCAGACGTAAAGCTGTAGCCTAATAATTGTTAGAGAAGTCTAAGAGTCAATATCACGACACCTCTCCATCAACCCGCACTAAGCAGCTTTAAAAACTTCTTTGAGTATCACAATTACTCTTAACACAAACTTTAAACCAGAAAAGTGTTCACTAGTTCAGCTACCTACCCATGAAATATGACCGACGATGTAAAGATGAAATTATCAGATTATCTTTGATAAAAGTGGAGATCCCATTTAAACTTACATTCTGAATAAACATGTTGTGAGCAAAAATGTTGGTATTTTTAATGAGTTAATGAAAATTACAAAACCAGCGGCTTTTGTATTCAAAGAGCCCGCTAAAGCTGGTAAAGTCCGGCAATATGGCCTAAATTTAACTAATAAAATGGACCATTATCAAGATTGACAAAAGCCCAAATGGAACAATAAGTTCTATACAAACAGGACTACAAAAGCCACAGCCGGCGCGGACAATGTTCGAAAAAAACCTAAATTGGAAGCGAGCAAATTAAAAATATAAACAATATGCAACCGTGACAAACGAGCCGCCCCGAGCGACGCCGATACGAGGCGGCCAAGGCCCGGGCAATCGCTATAAAGCGACTCCACAACAAAGGACCAAAAAGCATTTCAGTCACGTCTATCAGCTATCAACTGAAAGATTCCGCACGAAATTGAGGTAGTTTTGGCTCGAACTCAAACAACAGCCGGGGACGCTCATACGAAATGAATTCTGAAGCGCACCTATTTAGAAGGGCTTTCATTTTTCGCCAAACGAGCGGCGCTGGATAAGCTCGCTCAGTCTGTCGCGCGCCACAAAGCTCCGCCGCGCGGACAGAGCATCGTCATTATCTGCGCTGTTTATTTTTTAGAAAGATTAGCCTTGGCGGTGTGTGATTGGGTGGCTGTGGGCGGGGCGGGTCGGGGGCGGTGCCCTGCGCGCGGCCCGCCCCCGGGTGGCGGCGCGGCGTCACTCTGCCGCGATGTCTGCCGCGCCGACGACGCCGTGATAGCGCCCGCCATGCTCGACATCAAGAGCTCCGCCGACTACCTCAGTCGGTCGGGCACGTTCACCAACTTCTCTATGCTGTTTGCCGGTGAATATCTCTTCCTATTGCTTGTGTGAAGTGTTGTGTGGTGCAGCGAAGTGGTGGGTTGGTTCGTATGTGTATTTTTGTGCTCCGAGTAACCGTTCAGCTGACTGGAGTGGTCCGGGTAAAACGAACGTGGTGTGCAACGACTAGACGTGCCTGAAAACACCTTATTGTTATACCGGAAGTTATTGTAAACAATTCTGGAAGCACGCAAAATTTTGTCGTATTGATTGTTATGTAATAAATTATAATTATCGGCGAATATAATGATTGCAACTCGTGATTATATTTGTTGTGTCATTATGATGGTTTTGTGCTTAGTTGGTTCATGAGGGTACTTTCCAAATGTTAGAAAAAATCTATCTATGTTCGCCACCTAAGACCCATTTGCTTTATAATTATAACATACATATTGACAAGTGTGGTATATTTGTGAGTTGTAGGTTAGCTTATTACCTTAACTGATATGAATTGTACTCTTGTAGACAAAATATTTGTAATTTATGCACAACCTTCTTATGATTACAAGTATTTATTGCAGTAACTCTAAATGCAACTATTTAATTGCCAGCATTTTAGTGGCTGCTCTACGACCACACAAGTTGCAATATACGGCGTTTCCTGAACAAAAGATGTACTTTGGTAGGATTGATCTGTAGGTCCAAAGGATGGATTTAAGAAGTGGAGCCAGATGGATTTTTGATGCAGAGGGAAGAGGGGGAGGGGCAAAATTTGTAATATGGGTATAAAAATATACTTGACATATGAAGCTGTAAGGCAGGTAGGTATATCAAAGATCCAGAACGTAATTTCAGTAAAAAAAATTAAAGTTCAGCCTCCACGAGGGACAAAACGGGGGCCGAAGTTTGTATATAATGCATAAATAACTTTACGTATGAAACTGTAATTTGGCAGGTAGGTAATTCAAAGATCCAGGACGTAAGTTTAGTATTTTTTTCAAAGATTTGCCCCCACAAGGGGCAAAAAAGTGGCCAAGTGCGAGTCGGACTCGCCCATGAAGGGTTCCGTAGTAGCAAGTAATTATAAGACTGGATGTTTGTGTTGTAACTTTGTTTTTCATAGTATTTGTATGAATGACAAAGTTATCTTTGCGGTTTTTAATAAATGTTTAATATCTTAAAAACTGCTTATTATATTTTGTTCAAATAAATTTTCGTTGAAAGTTTGTATTGAGATACACAGCATTTATTTATTTTTTATTTTTCACTCTCTTACTTTAAGTTATATGGAGGGGGGAACACACAATTTTTTCCACTTTTGAAGGGTCTGTCTCTTTAACGATGGACATTGAGGAAAAATAATTTTAGGAACCTCAGCGTCATTTTCAAAGACCTATCTATAGACAACCCACACATATAGGTTTGATGAAAAAAATAATTTTGGTGTCAGTTCCATGTATGGGGAGCCCCCATTTTTTAAATTTTGAAAAAAAAAAACAATTTCCGTCCTACCTACCTAACTACCATTCAAACCTACCTGTCAAATTACAGCTTCACAGGTCAAATATATATTTTTTGTCCATTCAAACTTTGCCCCTCAGGGGATTATTAGACGTAGAACGGGCGCTATTTTTGTTTAAACAGTTTTAAAAGTATTAGCACAGATTAATAAAAAGTATAGTAATATTTTGTTTTGTTTAACGTAGTGTATAAGTGATATGCACGCGTACGCCGAATCGCGTGATTGTTTATATCGAGTACTACCGACACATTGAGTATTAATGTCGTTTAGTTTCCTACAAATACCGACCAAAATATTATAACCAATATAATTTAAATAAAAAGTTATTGTATAGATTAGACTCGTTACTCTAATAAATAATCGTATTTATAACAAACGATATAAAGTTAGTATGCAAACGATAAATCATCAACCTCTAATAACAGATCAGCTGTTCATTATGTCAACTTAACTCAAAAGTCTAAACTAACCGCCGTATTCAGAGTCATTTAAACATAACCCATTCAAAGGATATCTTATATTACTAACACACCCGGGACTCAACTCTAGAATCCTTCGGTCGCTCTGGATTCAAAAAACCCTCTCGCCCTATAAATAGTTCTTTACTCCCTTGGTAAATAATCTACTATTGTTATCCAGTACAAAATCAGTCTCTGAAAGGGCCTCGGAAACACTGGTAGCACTCCGATAGACTTATGTTCAGGACATTGAAATCTTTAACATATCAAAATCTAAGAGTATCTGACTGAAACCACATTTTCCATACTTTAGGTCCTGGGTCCTATTCTTATATGAATTCAATTCATCATGAACATTCATAAAGGTTGTTTCATGATTGTTTCTTTTAAGTTTTCCTTTGCTTGCATGTTTTTCGTTGTAAATATTTCCCGATAACTTTATAACATCAAACAACAGAAATTCTTCGTATCGACCACATCAATAATAAATCAATCAAATAATTTAAGGCTTTTCTTGTGAATAGATGTTACAAATTCGCTCTTCTGTATTATTCTTTCTTAATAAAATATTTTCAAAGTGAAAACTATTAGGCGACCATTCTAAAGGTCATTGGGCATTTTTGATCCGGTACTACCTCGAAGTTTGCGTCCATTTTTTAAATGTGCATTTTAATGAAGGTTTAGGGTTAAGATTTTACGGAATATATTTATTGGGTGCGCCAAAGTTGACCTAAGATTTCTACCTCGATTATTGTAACTCCGAAAATTTTGTTACTACAATTTATCATCATAACAATCGCTATTAATAACTACTCCGTTCCTAATGTTATTAATTCCGAATCATTCAACTTCATAATGTCGGTAACAATAAACATCTATTGTACTACTATTTGTTTTCCTATATTTTCTCAAAATAACTGTTTTTTACACTATTATTCGAAATCATATATTTGTTATGTAGAATTGTTTTTATTCTAAAATTTTACACTTTATATGTAATTGCAATTAATTAGGTCAATGTCGCTACCGAAATCAACATCTGGGCAGTAGGTAGGTTAGGTTAGAACATGTAAAAACAACAAAAAACACTACTTTGGAACTAAACATTCCATCCAAAAGTCAAATTATGGTACTGTTACTCGTAGGTCAGTGTCGCTACCGAAATCAACATCTGGGCAGTAGGTAGTTTAGGTTAGATTAGAATATGTCAAAACTAAAAAAACACTACTTTGGAACTAAACATACCAACCAAAAGTTAAATCATGGTTGAGTAACAATATTATGAAAAAAATGTTTATGAATGACAACGTTATAAACAAGTATAAGTTTAGATCAGTTTTAGTAGTAATATTAGTAATGAAAAAATTCGGAAACCAGAGTGTTATAATCTTCGTTGGTAGTACTAGAAATTGTATGAACGAAAAAAATAGGCACCAACATTTTAGGAAGAGTGATCATTCGGAGTACAAATCGTTAGTAAGACCATTTTCGGAACTTAGACTTTAGATGAGCCAATATGGACCCATATTTATTTTAATCCAAAGGTATGGAAAAAAAACTTATATGGTTTCCAAGTTTCTTTGGGGATTTATCTTGATTTGAACTAATAACAAAAATCTTTTTTCTCATGACCTATCAATTTGGTCCTATTTTTTTAAATTTAGGAATCGATCCAGTACGTCATAATTTTCTACATAAGAAAAACTGAAAATTATGATATATCATCCAGGTAAACATAAATACGTATTTTTACCTTTTTGTGAGTTTGTGGCGTATACGGTCTGTTTTATAATATGATGAAATATAGATGTTAGAGTCGCGTACGTGTCGGTTGTATCGTGTAATATGTTAGTCAGCAGATAGATTTCGTAGGCTCCTTTTCGTGTTTAGACGACATTTGTTTTGTAAATAAAAATTCTTTCCCATACATTTGAGGAATGCGACTTATCTCATTGGGCAGTATGCGTGGTCCGACTAGTTTCATTAGTAGCGTCCAGCTGGGTCAAAGGACCGAATAAAATGCTCTTTTACCTTTGTCGGATTTTTACAGAATGATCACATGTTTTAAAAAAATCTTAAGTTGCTAATAAACTTTTTTGTTAGAGGAAAAATAAAATAATTGTTACCATCCATTCAAACATATCGACTTCAGAATTTACTTTGCCTATTTCTTCATCTGGACACGTCAAAAAATACTACTAATTTTCAAAACTACGCCAATGATTCGGTCATCGGCGATTTTTGAGCAAATTTTCCAGTCAATAGGCAGTGAAACAAATTCCGCTCGTAGCATGACTGTGTCTCGTAGCGCAGAGGCGTGACTTCGTAACGCACATCGAACGCCTACGAACTGCTACGCCGACGGCTGTTGCTTGCTACGCAGCCGTAGCTTTACTCTAGCTTTTTGGTTTTCGACTTTATCGCTATCACCAATAGACAAAGGCAGAAAGGAGGATGCAAACTCTTTGCTATCACCCAATAAGCTGCCAAGTGCGAGATGTACGCGCGTTGAGAGGGTTTCGTAGCACAATAATAGGACTAACACCAACAAAAATAACCCTTAAATTCAGTTTTCCACACAAACTTTGCACCCCAGAGTTAGGCGGTTAAGAGTTTAAAGTTGTAGATTTCAGAATTTTTATAGAATATGGGTGCAAACATGAGCTTGCATACCAAATATCAAATTTTTAGGACTTCGGGAAGTACCCTAGAGGTTTTGATGGCATGTGAATCGGTCAAATTATTGAGATTGAGCACAACTTTTTCAAAATAAGTTTTAAAAATAAAATTTCTCACACCATGCGCTTTCATTAAATATCTCACACGGCATATTTTGTTTTATATTTATTTTATTACCTCATTTGGCCCCCCAAAAGTGGCCCACATATTCGATATTAATATATTTACATTGCACCTCTTTCTTTGGGTTACAGATATTGATATGTGTACCTATTTTTAACTTCATCGGTCCAATATTTTCTGAGTAAATTGCCTGTGACATACTACGGACGAACGGACAGACGCACGAGTGATTTTAAAAGGGTTTCTCCTTCTGAGATACGAAACCCTAAAAAGGAACTTTTACACCTATAACTGTCCAGGGCGTCAAGTCTGGTAAATGTCCCCATAAACACTTTGCTATGTTAATGCTAGCTAGTTACAGCATAAAATGGGCATTCTGGTACTTGAGTAAGACAGTTACGCTGTACAACATCTGTGCTGCAACTGTACTTTCACAGCATAATACGTCAGTACATAAAATAAGGAGCAGAATACCGATTTGACAACAGCTCAACTACCGCATAGCTATCAATGTATAGCAGAATATCCTGTGGTTCTATGACATTCCATATTCGATCAATGAATTACTATACCAATTCTAGTCTTTGAATGATCAATGATTCATAATGTGTTTAGCAGACTTGACACCCTGGCATTTTGTGTTCATATCACTATGCTTTCTACGCAAAATACTTTGGTCAATTTCAGTTCTAGACTCATTATGTAGTTGTCACTTTAAGTTGTAGTCAAATATCATAAGTAGTCGTAAGTCGTATCACAAGTAGTAAACATGTTGTGTTCAGGACCGTTAGGGACCGAGCCATCATTTTAATTCCAATAAAATTCTTAAAGCGTTATTAAGGCTGGATAATCTTGCTATTAATTCATTTATGTTTCGTAAGGAAGAAAGTAACAGGATGATGATGTCAAAAACCTACATAGATACTCAAATTGTGTTTCAGTTTAAGCTTAGATTTGATAAGCATAATTTTATAAATCTTATTTAAGCTAAGCCAAACAAAATGTGCTATACAAAATCGGTCAAGTGCGGACTCGCACACGAAGGGTTCCGTACCATCGTACAACAAAACTTAAGCACTCAAAACAAAAAGAAAAGTTAAAAAGATTATGCCATCACGAGGATTTGACCCCAGGACCTTCGGATCGCGCGACCAAATCATAACGGCTGCGCTACCACAATTATGAGATGAGGCGCGAAATATACGTTATATTATATTTCATATCGTTAATAATATAGTATATCGCAGGGTGTATCAAAAAACTTTACTTATAAGATCTCGTGTCATTATTTAAATCTTTAGTGGCAATAGAAACACACATTCTGAGAAAATTTCAACTGTCTACCTATTAGGGCGTGGACAGACGATGACGCGCCCGCTCCGTCGCCGCTCCGCGCCCGTTCCGACGCCGCTAAGCCTTGCTCTAACCGCCTTGCACCGATTTGTGTCTTAATGCTCGTTAATAAGTCTCTTAATACATCGGATGGAGCGGGCGCGGCGCGGCGGCGAAGCGGGCGCGGCGCGGCATCGGAGCTGGCGGAGGGCGGGTGCGATGAAAACCATCCGATGTAATAAGAGACTTATTAATCTGCATTAAGACACAAATCGGTGCAAGGCGGTGAGAGCTCTGCTTAGCGGGCGTGGGGCGGGCGCGGTGCGGCGACGGAGCGGGCACGTCATCGTCTGTCCATGCCGTTACGGTTCGCCCCAGAGAGCCCGCTGACGGACGGCGGAGGTTTATAGTAACAGGGTCCCGTTTGTCACCCTTCGGGCACGGAACCCTAAAAAATAATAATTCCAAACAAATAGGCTTCCAAGAGAGAAAAATATATGCAAGAGTAAATAACATTGAAAAGGCCGCCAGCTGGTGTTAGCTGCGAATGGAAAAGATAAAAAATCTTTTTAATTTATCTAGTTTTGATTGCAATTAACGATATTTTATTCTTTAATCAGGATTTAGTGCCACCAAATAGATATCAAATTATTATAGTAAGAACAAGTATAAGATAACAAAGTCTAAGGCTTAAAGATGAAACGCGAGATAACTTTAAGCACACCAGAGCGCCCCGGGGGGTGTCGGGAGTCGGGAGCGCTCGGTTTACTCGCGTTTCATCTGTCGGGCCTAAGGGCTCTTTTAGTGTCGCGTGGATTTCACCTCAGTCGTGGAATTAATCCGGGGTTAAATTGCGCGGGTCTTCAAGCCCTACTCCAAACATTTTAGCGATTCATGCAACGTGCAGCAACATTTTTTATTAACATGTTTTATTTTTTCACCTTGTACTATGGCACGGACCATTCGTGTGTAAATCCAACTCGCACTTGGCCGGTGTTTTGTAATGATGAGTAATTCCCCTGTTTTGTTCCAGACGCCTCATACAAGAGTTCATGGTCTACTCATGCCGCGTCACAGGGAGCACAGGGTGAGTTGCTTTAATACTCTTGTAGCGTATGCACAATCGTAACTCAAAGTTTGGGTGACGCTCGAAGTCATGCCGGCGCTCTCTCAATCTTTCTCTTTCATAATCAAGAAAATGTATAATATTACGTGACTTCGTGAGAAAACTTTAGATGGGCCATATGCTGGCCATGGGCTGCAGTAGCGTAGACCAGCCCCTGGCCACCGTATATGGGAAAAGCCGTGACGTTATGTTATGCTTTTAACACGTGAAACTCGTTGGTACGCACAAAGAGATTCTTATTATACTCGATGTCTTTTAATCGGTGATCAGGTACCAATTTTTCTAACTCAGTAATTGATGTCAGACACGTTAAAGTCGTTATTACATGATAAACAAACTTTATTTTTCTATCACAACTTTTATTTAAAAATCAAGTTTTTCCTAAATTCCTTGCCAGCTTACTAATCTGTATCTGTTGTGTGCTACAACCTCTTTCGTAATTTTGACGGCAATGACAATTTATGTGTGACGTGGAAGTCGTACTTAGGATGACCGTATCTAATGATGATCGTATCTAAATGGTTATTAGTTTTGACTACCTATGTTTTAACTTTTGATGAGTCATACATAAACAGTGAGGTAATTGCGTGAGAACTCGCCTATTAAGTTTGATTTTAGCTAGATATTCATATTTTTCTTCTCCTGATCACTAATAAAAAGTCACCATGTGTATAATGTATACTAACTAGGGAAATGACAGAGATATGTGCTAAAATATAGCCCTTTCTTTATTTATTCTTTATTTTCCAATAAATAATGCTCATGACACCGTGTCAGACACCTTGACGTAACGCGCATTATTGTACTGAGGGGCTTATACTGAATGGATTCCGAATACTGTTACTGTATCATTTATAAAATGGCACCAATAAATAAAAAATAAATTAAAAAGTATTATTATCCGGACCGAAATAGAACGGTCCCTTACGAAACCACTAGGCACAAAACAACTAGTGCTAAACTAAACTACGATATCGCAGGTGTAAAAAAAACTATACTAGTTCTATAGTCCGCGCCTTCGCAACTAAACGCACTATTGCATGATAATATATCAGAAATTAAATGCCATGAGTCAGCCACACACCCACACTTTTATTATATTTAAAAAAACAATCGAAACAGAGAGTCCTATAACACGAGAGCGAAAGTGTAGCGAAGCAAACGCGGCATGCGCCCAGCACGCGGCAAGGCCCGCTTACAATACTAGCTTAATTTCATGATTGACAGTTACAATATACAGTATGAGTATAGTAAGTGATGCAATATTTCGATGATTATCATAGGACGTGCGAGGGGGTATTATCAACTCCACGCTTGGATGGAGCCGAATTGCGATCTTCGCTCTTGACTTCGTACGTCGATTGCGAATTGGAAGCTGTAGTAATTAATTCCGTTGTTATGTATCATATCAAAAGGCAATGTATTAGAGAGCCTGTGACATAATTGAGCGAGAAGTGATGTTATGTATAGTTGACATTTCCTGTGTGTACAAGTGCCTTAGCATCCTTGTACAGTCAATTAACTATGTAGCAAACTGTCATGAATTTAGAAATTTCGAATCATAACAGTTATTGAATGCGTACCCTGACAAGAACAAGCATAATACTTCTATCCCCCACCGTGGCTTCTCACCGTATCCAAAATCAATGTAGGGTGTTAATGCATTCAAACAATAGTTTAAATGTTACAAACGATTTACTGAGCGCTCCCGGGAGAGGTCCGACCGGCCCTTACCCTCGCCCCTGCGCACTTCACCCCCCCCCCCCCCCCGCGCCCCTCACCCCAATGCCTGTATAATGAACCATAATTGGCTAACCTATAGTGTTGTTTAAAGTAAGCGAAATTCATTAGCAAGGATTTGTGAGGTGGCGATGCCGTGATTTTTAATGCCGTAGAAAACAGCTGTAAATTAAATATCCGTAGCCTGTACGGCCGCTAGTTTAGTTTTTAGTATCGTTTGTAATTAAAACAATTAACTTGACAAGTTACTTGGTTATAAAAGAGAACCAGGCTTATTCATTGATTCAAGTGCACCTAAAAATTGTACAAATATGACTATTTGATCATCCATAGCTAATTGTCAAATTGACAAAACTGAACTAACTGACAAATCCTGTAACTTTGCGTCAGGGAATACGGGGCAAGTTTGTGTAGGTACTTACTATCGATTCTTGTAACAATTTTACCAATACGAGGAAACGGTCTTTGTCAACAATTTAATCTGAAATCCTGAAGGGTTGGGCCCGAAATTAAACAGGACGGACGCAATGGCAAACGGTGCCGGTGAAAATTAGCTCGAGAGGCTTTTGTATCGGTGACCCGCCATCCTGCTCTATCTCATTCAGTTTGTATACGGAGCAAGCGAGACAGGGTTTAGGAAATGAGCGCTTCAGGGGAGGGGGTTTAAATACATACCACCCGCCAGCTTTGTAGGTAGGCTGTAGAGCTCTAGAAGTGAGGGCGGTAATACTATGTATTACTGTGGATGTTTGTGAGATAATATCCTTTCTTGCTAACTTGGTATGCGTGGGCTTTGCTGTGGAAACATTATACCAACCGCCTTCCCTTAATAAGGGCTCGTATATGTCGTGTTAGTGGCAGAAGATCGATAAAAATAGATAAACGGTAAGGTACGTTTACATCCATACAACTGAGGTATACTTGTAGACTGCGACGTACGACCTACTAAGTATTTCTCTTGATGTTGAATGTTCATTTTAATTGAAACAACACAATTACTTCCAAAACTTCTTCTTCGTGTGGAAGCTTGCAGGAAAAATCAAAGATCCTTCCAGTAGTCAGCCACCGCGATGGCTTTTTCGTTGCCTGCATAAGGTCGGAGAGTGTGCAGGAAGTCGGGCACACATCGCAACTTTATAGAGTATTTTATACGTATAGCTGAATCCTGTTACCACCGGACGGTTAAAATACCTTTAAAACGATTCCAGAAAATGCAAGCAAGGAATGTCAAGAACTAGAAATGTATATTTTTGGGCATCGGCCCATAGCATACTAGCCCACCTTATCACCTCGGCATAAAAATAAAGATTCAAAAATCATACAAAAACGAAAAGAATATATCTACCAAATAAAAAAGTCATCGCTATTGAACGGAGGAAAAGCGTCTCTTTGTCGTTTTGAACTGGCGTTCAACCGAAAGCTTAGAGCTCTCTAGGATAAAGTATATTTTCGTTTGATGTCTAGCAAAGATATTATTGCTGCGCGACTAGCCAGTATTACAAAGCTGGCACCCGCTAAACTTAAAACGCTGGAGGCAAAGCTTTGTGCTGTGCAGCCCACAGAGCTACGAAGAAGTTTAAATAATGGTATATGCTAGGATCTGTTTTGCAGTACAGCCTGCTACTGATGTTTCGAACTAATTAAATCAGGTGGTAACTAGCTGGAAGTAAAACATGCAGCTGGAGCCTCAAATTGTTACGATGAAGCAATGAATGATATGAGTTTGAGTTTTAGGTGGCAAATAAATTCATTGTCAATGGTTGTTTTCATAAACATCAAGAAATACAATACAACCACTTTAAACAGCTAAATGAACAATTTATTTTCACTTGGCGTACCACAAAACTAAACCAGAGAGTGAGGTTTATTCGACTTACATTTTTACGTGAAGTAAGAAATACGTGTTTAACTTGAATTTGGTTTTAATTCTATTTTCGAGAAATGTGAGCGATACTTTGTCATATGTCTGAAACCTTGTCCATAAACCGAGATATTGTATGTTCCTGGACCGAAGCGCGTTTTCATTAGCCCCTGGAAGTTCACGGTTCGCGCGCAACGATAATATTTGCCGCGACGCGATTCGGTTTAGACAAATAGTTTTAACGCCAAAGGCCTTTGATCCCCGTAATGAATAAACGCCCCCGGGCAGTTTGCACCACGCCCTTTGCGGTTGTGCGCTTCTCAAATTTGGTTTTAGGTAGGTAATCAATAGTAATCATTGTCTTTTGTATTGCATGACTCAATATTGGGTTGGTTCCTCACGGTCTTGAACACAATATGACTACATGCGATATTTGACTAATGCATAAAGTGATTACTACTTAGTGGGCCTAGAAGATTTTATTTAGTCTACCTTTTTATGAGTAACCGCTCTCCGGAACATTATATATATTTCGACCTAATTACTTCGAATTTTCCATTTACATAGTACGATGTACGTCACCAACGAATAGTAAGGCCGGCATTGTCGCACATTCACGGGTTTTCGTAATGCTCGTCTATTACCCGCCGCACAGATCCGAACCCCACAACGCGGATAGTGCTTTTATTCGAATAATACGACTATCGTGTTACACAAAATGATTGATGTCGAATAGTGGCACGTCACGTTGTCGCTCAGTCAAGTAGAGCAGAGGCTGATATTACCAGAATACCTATAAATATTTTTGTAGAAAGACAGGTAATTTTCAGATTTTTCCCTTTACTTGTGCTACAAGACTTTGCTTTGTGCCAAATTTCATGACTGTAGGCCTACGGGAAGTACCCTATAGGTTTTGGGTACATTGCAATTAGTATGAAAATCCAACAATTTTAAAGCATAAACGGTCGTATCGTTCGATTTGGTTGACCTAGAAGGTTAATTTTTTCACAGCTTTATGCGACCACTATAAATTTCAGCTTGATACGTTCACGCAACGATAATACGCGTTCTTGATATAAAGGTTGTGACAGACGGACGGACGGACAACAAAGTGATAAGGGTTCCTTTTTATTCCTTTTAAGGATCGGAACCCTAAAAATGGATAATTCATCTGGAATTGCGTACTTTATATAATCAAATTTATATAAATCAAATGACCGTGCTTACCACTCTGAACGCAAAACAATATTGTAACGTACAGATTAAATGCCTCTAAGTTTTTAAGCGGCACTTCGCCATCCCATTCCGCTAAATGTATCGGTTTCCCATTTTTATACGATGCGACTGAGATTCATTTAACACAATGCAAATGCACAATCTAACATCGCAAACGCGCCCTAAGTACGATATCGACGGGATAAGGAAGGACGGTATAAATGAAGAGACACTAGAGGTATAGAAGTTTCTGACTGTTCAGCTGTTATTTTTACGACATAAAACTATGTAACTAGTTTAGGATCAGCAGCGAGCGCTCCGAAAATCAAGCGCCGTAAAGGATGAAATCAAAAATAGGTACTCAAACAAGAATCAAAAAGTGCCTCCGCAATGTTGCTCCAGTACTAACAATGCGTGAAATCTGATTGCGAACATCAAAGAGGACAATCAGATTTCAGTATGTGACAACTATCGTGGAAAACTCGGCCTTAGAAGTATTAAATATTAAGGGGGAGGAGCGCAATATCCTTTGTAGCTTCAATCGCCTGGGGCGTTCTGCCGCTGGCTGGGTTCCCTCTCATCCCTGGAAGAACAAATGGCTAATATTGTCTGCGAGCAGATTTTGATGCGCGATTTCGCGCTTGAAGCGTTAGGGAGGTGGTGAAGACTTTAATTATAAAACACTTATCTCACCCTTAACTGTGAAAAAGCTTATGGTTTTGCCGGCGGCGGGCGGTACACCCGCGGAGTATCTGTGATATCGCATGATTGTTAGATGTGTTAGACAAATTCTTTGTTTTGTTTTTTTTTTTGCAAATTATTTCAAAACTTCAACTTTAATACACTAGATTTATAAACATAAACAGTATTGCTGATGGAATTTCTTAATATCTAACTTTAAGGGAAGGTACATGACAATACGGCAAAAAAATGTTTTATCATAATTATTGCAATGTTGTTCCAGGATATGGCACCAATTCACTGTCGGCGATGTCCAAGACAACATTGGACGCGCACACACATCTACGCCAACCAGGTAACTACTTAGGTATAGTATATTTATAATACACACAGTCTTTACTCGGTCTATGTATGTCGTGGAAGATATAGGAAATATAATTATAATAACGATAGACACTGTTACACACTATGATGATAGATAGTCACATTAAGGCCCACTTACACATTAGGCTTGCGTCCAAGGTAATCCAATAAATCTAGGAACAAGTCATAAGTTCAAGAATTATGTACAAAATGGCTTGACATTCTCAGAATTGTATATTTCCAGCAGATATATTTTATAAAGTCAATTTTGTGCAAAAAAGACAGCTATGTGCCATCAAATGGCACTTTTACATGGCGTCACTCTGTGGTTATTTCATAAAACTCAGGATTAAAAGTTCCGTTTTGACAGTTCATAAAAAGTATCTATTTTGACTTGACAGGCCACATGTTTCAAGTTTTTGACGTCCATTTGTGACGTCACTAGTCACTACCAATCAGGCGATTCACATAACTACCAATAGGGTAAATGGAGGTATTATCGTGAGACTTAGGTGAAAGGTTACACCTAAAGAGCTTATTACATTACGCTGTCGGTAGGGCACGATGTATAGACGTCTCACTTATGATGGAACGACTAGAAAGAGACAGTGAGTCAGACAGGGCCCTGCCGACAGCGTAGTCTAATAGGCCCATAAGTCTCACTAAATCTCCCATAGGTCCACCGGTTTAGGCTATGCGTTTCCTGCCCGTCAGCCACGCATTGTATTTGTACAGTATTGAGCAGTTCTGGTGGCCATATGTAGTCTTCATCAGCAGTTCCGCATCACAATATTGTTGTACACATGGGTCTACCCCCGCTCAGCTATCAACCTCTCTCAACGAAACTTGGTTTGCTGGAAGAGATCTCTTTTTAGAGATAAGCTCGCCATTGTACACTTTTATTATCTACCATGATTTGTTAACTATTTTTTTTGTGTGCAATAAAGAAATTATGAATTATGAATTATGAATATTATGCTTAATGCGAGTAAATGCACGAGTTATTACTAAAAACACAAAAATCACTATAGGTCTGCCTATAATATTTGAAGAGTTCCCTCGATTTCTCCAGGATCTCATCATCAGATCCTGACCTGGTGTCAATGGGACCAATGGGAAGGTAAACCCTTTCAAACAAAATAATAATTTTCCAAATCGGTCCATCCGTCTAGGCGCTATCGAGGCACATACATAAAAAAAAAACATCCGGACGAATTGTAAACCTCCTCCTTTGGGAAGTCGCTTAAAAAGGACTCAGAATTCTTTGAAACTGCAGTCAGATATGTAAATAAATAGCACCCCCATCTTGGTAGATCCAAGTTGAATTCGAGCCGAGCTCGTATAGGCGCCCGGTAGCCGAAATCGAATATGTTTGGACACAATGCATCCGAGACATAAATACACTTTTATGTGCCGTGGGTAACTGACCGTGCTCCACGCTATGGATAGGGCTGCCACTTCACTGCTCGGTGGAAAAAAACAAAGGTTAAACAAAGGACTACACGGACGGTTTTCAATGTAGTCAAATGGCCGACACACTGACAAATAAAATGCCCGCTATCGAAACACCGTTGTTTTTTGGATTAGTTATGTTATAATGTTTTAACTTTCTTCTAAAAACTTTATTTTGTATTTATTATTATGACTATGCTAGTCAATCAATGATCTATGTAGTACAATCGAGCACTTATGCTCTACCAAAATGCTCCCGGAAGCAGCAATTTCTTTAGATGCGAGTATCCGCTGTTTACTAACTACATAATTTATTTTCTTGTCACGCCTCTTTGTTTGAGATACATTTGGTATCCACATTTCATATTTTCAACAAAATATGGTTAAATTTGGAATTTTGGAATTTCTATTCTAACGAGTGTTAACCCTACGTGTGGTCAGCGGAGCGAATGTTTGGCCACCAACGACCCCTTAGCAGAACACGCTCACGACTAGACCTTTCCATGTATGTTTATTGACGTGTTCATAGTTCGTTAAGCTTTATTCAAGACTGTGATTTTCCTTAGAGCTGAGAGCTAATGTTTATTCGCGTGCTAAGAATATACGTCACACCAATAACTACGAGTATAACACGTCTAATAAGTACCTATTTACATTGTATCGTACTTTACTCTTTCTCACTTCTGCTTTGGCCATAGTCCGTAACTTCAAATAAGAGCCTTTTCATTAAGCACATATCCTTAACGACCATCACGCTAACTGAACCCTACTTTAGGAGATACGTGACTGTTTTAAGATCAATTCATTTAGTGAACTCCTTGGGATATTCCAACTACAGACGGTATCGATCTATGCTAAGATCGTATATAGCAAGTGGAGGTTTTTAACTGTGGTATTTAGTCTCTGCCTTATTTATATAAACATACCAGTAGATTAAAGTATGTAGAACGTATCAGACGGTAACTCGGAACTGGGTTTGCTGGAAGAGATCTCTTTTAGATATCCTATTTTGTTATGATAAGCTCGCCTTTGTACTCTGTTTTTATTTATTTTTTGTCCTTGCAATCAATTGTGTGTAATAAAGAAATTATGAATTATGAACTAAAGGCACTAAACTGACAACCTTCATATCCGACAGCTCTTGCGCGGTGGCCACAGATACCATTTTCAAACACACCTTTTTAATTAGTTTAGTTAGTATAGTTTGTGTCGCCTCCCAAATCGCAGGCACCCCCACTGTCAATTTAATATTAATTTAAACCGCAAATCAATGACGAATCAAACCCTTTTTTTATTGAGTATCGATATCAGAACATGTTATTTTTAGGATTCGGTACCCGAAAGGCCCTATTACTGAGACTTCGCTGTCCGTCCGTCCGTCTGTCTGTCTGTCACCAGGCTGTATCTCATGAGCCGTGGTAGCTAGACAGTTGAAATTTTCACAGATGATGTATTTCTGTTGCCGCTATAACATCAAATACTAAAAAACAAAAGAAATTTATTATCAAGGGGGGCTCCCATACAACTAACGTGTTTTTTTTGCGGTTTTTTTTATAGATAATAGTACGGAACCCTTCGTGCGCGAGTCCATCTCGCACTTGGCCGGTTATTTTAATATTTTTTTCATTAGGTACCTCTTAAAGTAAGCTAAGTAATATTTATGAAATTCTGAGTTCCGGTTTTGAAGTGCCCCATTCTTAATCGAGATTTCAATATATAATCGGCTAATTTCATAACAAAATATAGAAATTGGATCAAATAGTTTTCATGACAACAGAGACATGTAGCGCGCTGCGCGTCTCTTTCAAGTCTGCCCATAGATTTAAATGTATATAAGTCTGCCTGTGTATCACCACCGTACGCTTTGACGTCATCTTTAGACAGCTCTGTATATTATTTACCGCGGAGTAAAAAATCATCGCGGCGTCAGCGTGACCTCAGCGTGACACCGTGACACCCCACGTTGACAGGTCGGTCAAGATTGACAGGAGTCAGGCGCGGCAGCGTTTCATTAGACCTCCACCGCCGTTGTTTGCACTCGTGGCAGGCGCGTGCCAAGGAACTGAGGGGGCGATTCTGCCCCCTCCCCCCGCCGTCACCCGATACGTCCACCCGAGAAAGCAGAAGTTCGTATTCGTTGTGATTCTATGTGCGGTTATGGAACACGCTAAAAAAGCTTGTGTGTGCTTTTGACCACACAATAGGATGGAGTATACTTCAATTGAGTCCAATTTAAGGGTCACTGACCAGACCGAGAAAGTGTCGTTATATATACGAGTATTTTCATAAATGTACCTCATTGTTTAAGTAATATTGTATGATGATGAGTCAAGTTTCCTTATCAAACTACAAAAACAAAATAGGATATTGCAAACCTAAATTACGTACCGAAGATGTATCTAAATGTAAGGGATGCAACACATTATCTCACAACCATCAGCAAACGGAGCCTTCTTAAATAAATTAGTACAGAAATGCAACCTTATTTTCAACCGACTTCAAAAAAGGAGGAGGTTCTCAATTCGACCCGTATGTTTTTTTTTTTTTTTTCTATATTTGTTACGCGATTACTCCGCCAATTATGAACCGATTTGAACAAATCTTTTTTCGGCGTATAGGTAATACCTCAAGGGTGGTCCCATTGACACCAGGTCAGGATCTGATGATGGGATCCTGGAGAAATTGAGGGAACTCTTCAAATATTATAGGCAGACCTATAGTGATTTTTGTGTTTTTCATAATAACTCGTGCAAATGCACATGGTAAGCATAATATTGTGATGCGGAACTGCTGATGAAGACCACATATGGCCACCAGATCTGCTCAATACTAGGTACAAATACAATGCGTGGCTGACGGGCAGGCAACGCATAGCCTAAACCGGTGGACCTAGAGCCATGAAACTTTGTACAGAGGTTCCTTAATAGCGTGGGGTAGCACTGAGATGGGATTTGACAAAATTAATTCCCCAAGGGTGGGGGGATAAGGGGTTATAGTTTGTATTAAACTCAATCTAATCAAATAGGGTTTGTGGAAGTCGGTTTTTTCTAAAGTTTACTTTTTGTTTCAATTATTTCTTTACAAAACTGAAATCAAAATAAAAGGTCAACTATGGACTTTTTTACAATCAAAACAAAAAACTTGCCAGGCCAATAAGATTCGCACGCCCCGTGTCGACCGCACCACACTGCGCCGTGATTGTCAAACAGTGCCGAGTAAACAGGGGTTAAAGAAAATAACACAACAAAACGGGAAAAATATGGAAATCAAAGCGATCTACTGTTGTTGGAGGCGATCGTGCGAGTGTTCAGTAGGTACAGTATTCCTCGGAAAATAAGCCCAACGACTTTGAATGTTATTGGCAAAACTAAGGAATTTCATCTTATCTAGTTTAGTCTTATTTTTTTAGTCGTATCTTACTTTTTAGTTCCTTTTTCTCCTTGCTCTTTGGTTTTGTCAATATCATCCTATGTATTTCAAGGTCATCGGACTTATTTTTGAGGAATACTGTAGTTGAGATCCCTAGATAGGTTTTGTTCGGCATTCGAATCTGCTACTGAAATCCGTATAAAGTTTCAAGGTAGCGTGGCGTGTAAGCTGAAATCATTGTATTGATTGTGTAAACTGATTCGAATTTGAGACGATAACAGAGAACGGAATTCCCAATCGCAATCAGTTGCTCGAACAAAACTATTACTAACCAATAATCGTGTGTCTTAACAAATAGATCTGTCAAAATATATCTGCAGGGCCAACTTTATTGAATCCAAGCCAGGGGCGGACTCAGGCGCAATCAAATAGCTAATGGTTGAGGGGAGCTGCCCGTAATTGCACTAACGACTGCGACTATAGGGGAATAGTCCAGAGAATAATGCACTGAGATCGATTAATTATCCTTTTATTATTACTTTATGGCCTTTACTTCCTAGCTCTGATTCATTGTCTGTCTGACGGGAATTGACTTTCTCACGTTGCATTCAGAGTTTCATCAGTCATCACAAAACTGATCCAGTGACTATCAATATCTAATTTTATTATATATTCAACTAATTCGAGACTTCTGTCAGTTTTCTTATTTTTTTAATTTCATTAATAAATGAGCACGGACGCCTGCCCATGGGTTTTTCAGTAGGACTTGGCATACCTGTTAGAACGGAGGATGGTCTCACGTACCAGTGGTCTATGGCAATAGAGCATTTTTTTCTCTAAGACCCTTACATAGCTACAAACCTCAAGATAATAAGTACTTATTTGCGTACCTTCAGCACGTCATAATATCGATCATTCGTTCTGAATAGTGGTGTCGTAATTGGAATACAAATTCGCTCTTTGACGCTCCGGTCGCGCCTCGCGAGGGCCCGTGATTTAGCCTTTTGTGCGTCACGCATTAACTCCTTCAAGCCGCCTCTGGCTAGACCCTGCTATCACGACCTTGCACAAACCAAAAACAACCCTATATCAAACACATTTAATGGTCGAATTCGCTCCAGAATGGAACTATTCACGCTTGATCGGCAATTCTGTATCCATAGCTAACGGAATAAGATCGAATTCGCTTTTATAAAAAATATCCACTGTTTCTTGGTTTCTAGCTAAAATGAATCTACTCCCTTTGGCTTGTTGGTTGTATATCGTTTGTACAGGACTTGCTGGTATGACTGTGGTGTGCCGTATAGAAAGATTAGTGTTGGGTAATGGGTCCGTAATTATAGGAGAAAAGGCTAACATTGTAAGGTTCATTTGGTGTGTAGCAATCACCCTTAACAGCTGCCGAAGGGGGTTCGGTACTTGTATTCAAGTGGTGGCCGCTTTGGGCATTATCTTCGCACTGATTAACTCCAAGCAAACGCTGACCTTAAGGCTGGGCATACAAACAGCAGAACTATAGCAGAACAGAAGTTGACCTTCAGCTTACTATTAAGTTAGTATTGCAAGTTGTTTTAGGTATATTAATGTATTTTGGGTATTGTATACAGCAATATCTTTCTGTGGCTGTGTGCCTCTTTCACCCCGTATGACAGAAGGCGAAGTACCTATTGCCCAGATATACATATAAACCTTTGCTTTTGACCGACACGTCTCAGAAACACAGTGTCCTCTACGAAAAAATGTTGCATTATCTTCCCCATGGTCAAGAATCCTGTCAAACCTTCAGAATAAAAATAAACGTGAATTAAATCTCTGTGTCCGTTGTTTACCTAAGGAATGTCTTGTTGACCAACGATGGTCGAACGCGTTTGGTAAACAACAGACTGAAGGGTAAGCATAAGCATGAACGCATCAAATAAACATTGACCCTTTTATGCAACGGAATAAAGACCATCGCATTTAGAATTTCGTAGTTTTTCGCCAAAATCGCTCCCTTCAATCTCATATCAGGGGTTAACTGCTAGAAGTGGGAAACATTGACCTTTTTGGTGCTTCGTCGAGTAGCTTAATTTCTGATATGCATTGACTATCGATACGGATCTATTTCCACTTGTTTAATGTTTAAAACGCCCCTTCAATAGTTCTACACTGATACTTTGTATGCCCTGTATTTTTCACCAAGCTTGAAAGCTTCAGCGTATTATCGGTCTTATAGGAGTTCAAGTTAGATCTAGAAATTATTGGCAGAGATGCTAGGTATGAAACTACCAAAGTTACCAAATGTTATAGAATACTTTCATCTCAAACCTGCTTTAGCCAGAGAGCTATTTATTATTTGAACCATCACCGACGCAGACATAACAACTCTGTGGTTATTTTTTTACTGATAACTTATCTCCCGGATTCACCCCTAAATATGTTGCAATTTATGGATAAAATTATATCAGAATACCTTCCAAAAGGCAGAAACAACAAAATTGCCCCCCGCCGCGCACCGTCCGCGCCAATTTCAGCGCAAATCGAAACGTAATGAGTTTTGACAATTCTATTTGTTGATTTTGTTCGACGTGTAACTCAATTTCTGACTCCGCTCCTGTCGTCAGGTATGTGGTTCTTGCAACTCGTAAACCTGTGCGTGGCTGTCACATGAAAATATGCGTATAGGGCTCGGTCAGACCTAAAGTTATAATGTATCTGCATGTCGCCACAACCAGTGTCCAACTGTAACTAGAACACAATTATAAGGGCCCGTATTTTCTCGAAATTCGCGGAAAAAAAGTTGCTAAATTGTATGCAGAAATCTGCGGATCGTCAGGTGCGGCCACTCCCATAGTATTGCATGTGTTACAGAATAGCAAGAAAAAAATCGCGCAAAAAAAAAATAATCGCTGGATGGATTGCATGTCAGAGGTTAGGACAATAAATAAAGCTGTTAGCAATAAGGTACCTAACTTACTCTTCATCCTCTTATATCAAACAAAGGAAGTAAGTACGATTATTATTCTTAGATAACTGGATATTTATTAATTATCTGTAGTTTCTTCGCTTTGATCACGGCGGCGCGGTATGGGTACATACAACCTATACAAGCATATCTTTTTATTCCCCGACCGGTCCTATTCACAAAGCTAATCATTTCGCTCGGCCGTCCATTTGTAGCACCAATCACAGTATTCAGAAAGGCAGTGCACCAGCTCGTAAGAAGTGAGATCATTAATCATAATCATTTTGATTACGTCATGCCTTGCGCCCGCGCCCCCTGTAGGGGCCAACTCAGTTCACAGTCGATTTAACAGTTATTGTGAAAAATCTTTAACTGAGCATTTGTCTTTTGAAAACAGAGAGTCACGCAATCCATCAAATTCGTATTAAATTGCGCGGAATAGGTATGCGTTTGAATTCTTACAGTTTTGCGTATTTCCACATGGGGTGGCGGAAGCTTAACTTTTCAGTATAACTATGCAGTTACTATGTGTGTTACAATTACAAGAGGCCAACCCACGGACTTGTGGTGATGATGACGCGTTCCGGCAGTCCGACCGATTTCGGTCACAGTGACCGCTTCAACTTGTCGTCTGCAGACGCCGCTCGTAAGCTCGCATTTGTTATGCAGGCAATCTTCCTAGTGAAGGTCCCCACATTAAGGGCATTTGAGAATTTTATTTCAATTATAAAGAATTTGCGTAGGTGTTAGACTTGTAATGTGTACATAATGTGAGTACCGTGTCAGTTTAATGTACCTAAGTTATTACTTAATTTTACTCTTTGTTGTAATTTGGAAATTTAGTGGTCTAATATGGGAATGAAAATATTGGTGTGATTGCTTGGAATGTGTATTTTGAAGTGACAAAGAAAAAATCAAAATACAAACATTGAATATTAGAAAATATGTCAGAAAGAATATGTCTGAGATTATGAAGTAAACTTAAAAGAGTCTACAGAACAATGATTATGGCAGTATCTACAACACTCTTAACCCGCTAAAGTCGGAAGGAACATTTTCAAGCGGACAGGCTGGCGTGCCACGAGACGTCCTTATTATTGCATTTTTTGCAAAATGGGATTGCGCATGGAAAATGGTTGAGGTTAACGTGTGTTTGTGTGGTTATGCCTCCCTTCAACAGTCACGCACAAACACCTTGCATGTGCACTGATAAAAAACATTAATAAATCTGGCAAGGGCAGTTGTAAAAATAAATCCGCGGAGTTTCATTCTAATATCTACTACTTAAAGGCAGGAAATGTTCAGGAAATGTAGGATTGCGAGATTATGTGCCGTTACTTTTTAGTCTTGCATGTTTCCGAGGCCTGTTAGAGAAACAATTTGCAAATCAAAACTATTCACAATTACTCGTATGAACCATTTTATATTGAAATACTTACTGCTGTATATTATTTTTATTTTTGATCGGCAGCATCACACATCTGACTAAGTATTTGTTTTCTTCTAAATGCAGTTAACTCGTGATTTAAAAAACATAATACCCAATAAACTTTTGTAAATCAGTTTTGGACGATGCCGCGGACCTTTCCATAGACACTCTAAAATTAATATTCAATTAATAATAACACAAATTCGTCACGAATCCCGATTTTATTGTCCGTGCATAGCCCTTGTCTTGGAGTGCTACGAGTATTAACAATTACTTCACCATTATAATTTCAACAATAGAACCCAGTAGAGGGCGCTCTTTTGTTTCAATCTCAACTTCAACGTTTTATTGCGGCATTTGCATAGCAACTGTATCAGAAAGATTCATTAAATAATAATATAAAGCTTATTGAATAGGTGTATATTTCAATTTTGATGTTTAAGTTTTGAATGCATTTTCAAAAATGGGGTGCAGTGTTGCTGCAGAAATGTCGCCATGTCGCATGAAAGAGATAACGACCGAGTCCTCCTTTGTATCTTAAAAATGTATAGGATGAAATCGTGATTCGAGGGTCTGAATGAAAGCGGCGTGGTGCCCTTGATAAGAGCGATAAGGCGTTGCCATGACTACCACACTAACAACATAGCCGACCAAAAAATGAGATGGAGTGCATAGATTGCATTTCAAGTGAGGATAATGAGCAGGCGACCTGCATACTGCTGGGGTATCCGAATTTGCATAGATAGGCGTTGCGTTCCGAGCTAGCAGGCAGACTACAGCACTGTCGGTCGTCCGCGCGCCGATCTGTTCTATTTATATATACGTCTATGGCGTGCGCGAAATACTGGTCAAATGTAATTTCTGATCGCTTATCTTTAGGTATTAATAAGTCATATCATGTGATTGCAGGAATTTATGATATTTCTTTGGTCCATCCGAGGCGTATGAAAAGGACGAACAAGTGTAACTTTGCTACCTTATCGGTTTTCAGAGCTATTTTATTGGGAAGGGCCAGGGTTGGGACGAGAGTGTTCTTTCGACAAAAAATATGCTGTCAGCTTGGATGCAGAACCGAAAACTCAAAGTTATCTTTCATTCAGAAAAGTTCCTTATTTGGTATCTAATTGATTTAATTCGTTTCAGATCCATATCAGATGTTTGGACCAACAAGCAGTCGGCTAGCAAATTCAGGTAAAGTTAACATTGACATCGTAAACATTTATAAACATAATATGAGCCAGAATATTTCCCGCTTTGCCGGAATCGATCCTGTGACCTGTGAGACAAAGTCTCAAACACCAACATTGTCTATAGGTCTTATAAAGGATTCATAGGATAACACATAAATTATAAATTCAAAGTTTCTTTACGTATGGGGTCAAAAGCGTATCAGCTGACTGGTGACCTTAAAGGTGACCTCATTGATTAAAGGTGACCAACCATGTCACCCCCACCCTTGCCCCCCGCGTCACTAACACCCAACATCTTGATAAGAAACTATCGAACGGAAAACCCAGACCTTCTCTTGCTTTGAAAACCTACGCCCTTTATCGCCCAGTGTTCTAGGGTTTTTGCCCTACAAAAGGTGGAGTAGAAGCAATTTTGGTTTTTATTGCTTAAGCATAGCCTAGCCATGAAATATGTAAGTTTTCGACCCCGGGGAGTGCCTGCGTTAGCCGCTATTTTGAATTTAAGGGGTCAATATTTGATCTTTTTAAAATAATGCTTCAACGATTGACTTTATGACAAAAATGTCTATGAGAAAAATAAAGATGATAAAATTTCAAAATTATTTAATATTGTGAATTGTTAGACCTCATTGGCATTCCACACGGACAGGACTAAGTAAAAGATCATGAAGTCGGATCCGAGATCCGAGATCGGAACTGTCGGAGGTCTGGGTGGTACATAAAGTTATAAGTTAATTTTATATACGAGTTCAAATACTAAAATGCGATCGTATGAAAGCATTTCTTAATTTTAAGTACAAGCTACAATCACCACAAAAGCCTATAATATAAAAACTCCAGTCTTGATGGCTAATATACGTCTAGGGTTGTCAACGCGCTAGAAATACAATAAACTGAACTCCAGCACGCACTTGAGATGGCGCCGATAAGACAGCCACTTTATTCACCTGTGGGAACCCTAACCCCATGCAAGTCAACCTCTATCTGTCGAGAATCGACCCTTTTAAAAGTCAAATGTTAATAGGCTAAAGCGGCCCATGTAGATTCGGAACACGCTATAAATCACGGTCCCTACGTGTATATCTAAACTACATCTAAAAGTTAACAAACTCCGTTGTCTTGCAGTATAGAATAAAAGAGAGGATTTATGTACCGAATTAGAGTTACGTCAATTTAAGGAACTCTAAATCGAGTCATACGTTACAAATATTCAAATATAGAACACAAGAATTAATTGGCTTAAAAACTGCCTATTGCTCACTTCCGATGTCACCACTGTAGACAGGTCCATTTTGACAGTTCTTCATAGTTAACTGTTGCAACAATAGACAACATGGCGGTTCTTGGGTAACACCACAGTGCTGCTACTACTACGACGAGCTTTCAGTTTCAAACCTCATCATCGTAATTATTGCTATTCAAAAAAGTATCAGATCATCTTCTAACAGTTATAAAATAACATCATTAATTTCACTTACCTCCCCCAAAAACTATTATTGCTCCCTCTATACTTGCTTACTCAGTAAATTTGTCATCAAAACGGTAACTATACAATCAATCGCATAGAACCGTGTAACCTTTCGGTGTTACGTGTGAATTGGAATTAAACTTTTTACCTCGCATGTCATTTCTGTGTCAATTATGCGCACGTGCCTCATGTGACGATTACGCACCGGTCACGCTAATTATAATAGTATTTCGGTAGCTTTTCCCTTTCCCACGAACCCGCGGGAAATAAAAGCTCTAAACTAGATAACATATTATTTTTTCGATATTAGTCTATGAAGACGATAGGCAGCATGATTATCCTATCACTTTTTATTTTCTTAAAAAGCAGGTAATTTGAGGTCGTTGTTGCACCACAAGTTTTATCCTAGCGACCATGCCGGAGCTCTGTACAAAATACAATATTTCGTCAATCAACGCTTAAATTGCTCTCCATAAAACCGATGGGCCGTGTGCAGGGACAATGGTAGATGATCGTCGGGAATCGGCGGCGCATCGATGGCGGCGAAGGGAATCGGCGATAGACACAAACATTGTGACAACGAACGACCCAGGGAGGGACATGATAAATCACGGGAATGCACGCTCGTGTGCTCCTTCCATTTCAGTTGTAGTTTGTTAGTGTTAGGGGCAGCGAGATGAGACTCATCCGTAAGAATTCAGCGGAATAATCTTTCCTTCGATTTCTGAATTGATAATTTAACTTAAGAAAGTTATGCATCGTTCTTCTGCAGATATTAAGAAAAGATCGTGACTTGAACTTTATGCATTAAAGTATAGCTTGAATAAAAAGGAATCTGACACTATTTTTATGCTTGCATAAAAAAAACACAACCCTAATTATAGTCATTCTACTCCTGATATATTTATCATATTAGTACCTATCGCATTATCTTTATGGACAAAGTGCTCAGGTACTTGTACAGTCCTTTAAAGTTCAAATAAAAGTACCCCTCTTAGATAAATCTATACCTAACGTAGAACACAGAATCTATAGGTACGTATGTATGTCTGCTGTAATTTTATTTAATGGTTAAAATCGGTTTATAGACAAGTGAACTTACTCGATAGGTACCTATTTAAGCGATTTGTTTCGGCATTCGAATCACGACGACCGCACCCTAAGGCTCGTTCCACACGGCCCGCGCCATGCGGCCGTGCGTCTCACGACACAACCGCCCTATATTGACGTACTTATTGCCTGGGTCCCGACCCCAACCTTTTAACCCGTGTTATTCCAACCGAAACTCCTTGCCGACGACACACCCATTATTTTTCGGCGATGCTGAAAACAATAGTTAACGCGTTCTGGAAATCCAATAGTCATATCCTGTAGCATGATTCTTGCGCCTTCGATATACGGATATCGACACCTATATTGACAGATTCCCATACAAAATCACTCGATATAAGTATAGATATCGTATATCGAATGCGTGAGAATCATGCCACTGAGTTGCACGAAACTTAGGCATCAAAAACAAATGACAATTCTATGAGTTTCTCGCCCTTAAGAGACCGGTGACCGCGTGAATTTCCCATACAAACCTAATACAAAAATGATTTGAATTTGAGAACTAGTTCAAAGCATTTAGACTGTTAATCGGATTAATACAGTGTTTACGCAGGTTCCTGGTACCAAGGTTCTTATTCAAATTACCTAAAAATATTTTTAAATTGGTTGAAGAGGAACCCTGGTATACAGACCAGGAACCTGTGTAAACAGTGTATAAATCCGATTAACAGTCTAAATACGTTAACTATTTCTCAAATTCAAATCATTTTTGTATTACGTTTGTATGGGAAATTCACGCGGTCGCCGGTCTCTTAAGTCAGCAAGGTGACAACCTTCAAAATCGTTCGTGCAACTCAGGGGTAGAGTTGCTTGTCTTTGTAAATGTGTTCTCTATTTACTTGCAATTTGATTATTCACTTGCAATTTTAATTTTATACAATGTAGGTGTATGTGTATGAGTGAATGAGAGTGGCACAGTCTATAGTTTTTGTGCTTCTGCGTGCACTGTTTCAGTGTCCTAGAATAAGTTACATGACTCATGACAATATAGTCGCACAAATTGTTCCTCTGCCACTCTGTGTAGGAAAAAGCGTTACCAAGTGACGTTATACCAAATGACGAAACCAAAGCATTTCTTTGAATTCAATTTATGAATACATATATAATAAATACACATTAGGTACATAAATAGATATAGTTCTTGTTTCTGTCTAGCGCTTCACCATGGTAATTAGCTAAATCTTCGCGCCGCTGACGCGCACCCTCCCTTTGAAACATCCCGAGTGTCATTCCCTCTTTTTCCTATCCGCCTAAGTGAAAGAAAATTAGCATAGAAGCCGAAAGCGAGTTTTATGGCGCTGAAATAATAGTCCCATAATTGCTGCTCACGTAAGGGGCCGTTCTGTGTCGGGAAACACCCTACCTAACTGCGCACCGTTCGTTCAAACCACGTTCAAACGCTACTTTGCTAAACTATTCGTAATCGATTCAAAGAACTATTATTTCGGCCGTAAACGAAACATGACCCGGCCGCCCTCCGTCGTCGCCGCTGTTAATGATTACAGTTTTAACACGGATTCCGTAACAGTGTTGTGTCAAAGTATTCCAACTTAGCAAAGGAAATGAAGATTTAAGACTATAAGTAAAAAAATTCATTTCCCTCCTCAAGTTAGCACAAGCTTTATTTGTTCGGAAAATTGGGTGTAGCACTACTGAACAACCACAAACAACATACTTAAGTTCCGTTGAATTCGGTATTTTCTCGAGCTAATAGTCTGCCGACTGGGGTAAATCGTATAGGTACCTGTCACCGTAGTAGATTAGCAAAACCGATAGTTTATTATAAATAAACTGACGAAATTTTTTAAATAAAACGACAGGTTTTTTTTTATTCTCACAAGTCAACCTAACACGAAGGATATAATTGAAACAAAAAGTAAACTTTAGAAAAAACCGACTTCCACAAACCCTATTTGATTAGATTGAGTTCAATACAAACTGTAACCCCTTATCCCCCCCCCCCTTGGGGAATTAATTTTGTCAAATCCCATATCAGTGCTACCCCACGCTACTAAGGAACCCCTCTACAAAGTTTCATGGCTCTAGGTCCACCGGTTTAGGCTATGCGTTGCCTGCCCGTCAGCCACGCATTGTATTTGTACCTAGTATTGAGTAGATCTGGTGGCCTTATTTGGTCTTCATCAGCAGTTCCGCATCACAATATTATGCTTACCATGTGCATTTGCACGAGTTATTATAAAAAACACAAAAATCACTATAGGTCTGCCTATAATATTTGAAGAGTTCCCTCGATTTCTCCAGGATCCCATCATCAGATCCTGACCTGGTGTCAATGGGACCAATGGGAAGGTAAACCCTTTCAAACAAAAAAATAATTTTCCAAATCGGTCCATCCGTTTAGGCGCTATCGGGGCAAACATACGGACAAATTGTAAACCTCCTCCTTTGGGAAGTCGGTTAAAAAGGGGATTTGCTTCGTTCACCTCCTTTATATTTCAGCACCTACCCTGACCCACCACTTCGCCCAGAAATTCATCATTTCAGTTTATCTACTAACGCGTGATATATTGTAAGAAGTACGGTACAGTTTACAATTTATTGTTAGTTTTCAACCGACTTCAAAAAAAGGAGGAGGTTCTCAATTCGACCCGTATGTTTTTTTTTTTTTTTTTGTTTTTTTTCTATGTTTGTTACGCGATTGCTCCGCCAATTATGAACCGATTTGAACAAATATTTTTTCGGCGTATAGGTAATACCTCAAGGGTGGTCCCATTGACACCAGGTCAGGATCTGATGATGGGATCCTGGAGAAATCGAGAGAACTCTTCAAATATTATAGGCAGACCTAGTGATTTTTGTGTTTTTCATAATAACTCGTGCAAATGCACATGGTAAGCATAATATTGTGATGCGGAACTGCTGATGAAGACCACATATGGCCACCAGATCTGCTCAATACTAGGTACAAATACAATGCGTGGCTGACGGGCAGGCAACGCATAGCCTAAACCGGTGGACCTAGAGCCATGAAACTTTGTACAGGGGTTCCTTAGTCGCGTGGGGTAGCACTGAGATGGGATTTGACAAAATTAATTCCCCAAGGGGGGGGGGGGGATAAGGGGTTACAGTTAGTATTAAACTCAATCTTATCAAATAGGGTTTGTGGAAGTCGGTTTGTTCTAAAGTTTACTTTTTGTTTCAATTATTAATCTAACGAATTTTAATTCGTTAAATTATAAACTATCGTGTTTGACAATTTCACGGTGACATACCCATTTCTAAATTAACTTAGCGTAATTTCTCTGTGACTTAACTCATGTCATGTATCCAGGTTCGGGCCAAATCCAACTGTGGCAGTTTCTACTGGAGCTCCTGAGCGACTCGAGCAATGCGGGTTGCATCACATGGGAGGGCACCAACGGGGAGTTCAAGCTCACAGACCCTGATGAAGTGGCCCGGCGGTGGGGGGAGAGGAAGTCCAAGCCAAACATGAACTACGATAAGCTCAGCCGTGCGCTCAGGTTAGTGGACACAACCTCACAGGGCCATCCGGCTCTCGAAGGGCTAATTCTACCTTGCAATGCGAATACGGGTACCCGTTTAGCTCTGCGTTTGTGTTTTACCGCTGCTTCTATTTGCGAATTGCGAAAAACGTCTTAACAAAATATTACAATCTTAATGTATATTTTGGAAGGACGGTTTTTCGTATTATTGTCGTTGTGCTATCCACAAAATAATCATACCAAATTTAACTCAACAGATATTACTACGACAAGAATATTATGACCAAGGTTCATGGGAAAAGGTATGCGTACAAGTTCGACTTTCAAGGGCTGGCTGCGGCCACGCAACCGGCGGCAAGCGACCCGGCCTACAAGTACCAGAGCGACCTCTTCATGAGCTCGTACCATCATAGCGCCAAGCTGTCCACCTTCATGGCCCCGCACGCGGCTATGCCGACGTCCACAGGTAATCCACTTAACCCCGCGATGTTTGGCGAATTTAGTTTTTCTACACTTTCTACAGATAATTCAAAAATATTTAGAGACGCAAACTTCACTTCTGTAACCGCAGAACCTGTAACTTTTCCTGGTAGTAGTAGTAGCTCCCGCATCTGATTTCACGATCCAGTTTCGTATAAATTAAACACAAGAAGTATGTTGGCCAATGTACGGTTGAAGACAGGCACATGAAAATAATATAGGTACTTAATACTTACATTTTTAATGATAGCATAACCTCATTCAATATTGGGACGAAATATACAATTTACTTACTTATGCCGGATTATTTATTCATTATTTCATAATTCAAAACTTCTTTAATTCAGAAAAAAAACACAGGACAAAAATAAATAGTAAAGGTGTCCAAAGGCGAGCTTATCTCTAGTAAGAGATAATCATTCCTTTTATTCCAACGTTTATCTGTCTGATTATCTGAGGAATTTGTCATGCATACTTACATTACGCGTCATTTTACATCAACCTCAGACTTCACCATTATCCCAAAGATTGCTTAAACGATTTGTAACGATAATTCAATAATTCAGATAAACCATTCTGAATCTTCTCGCTGTATTACTTAGCTTACTTTACCGCCATGTTTATTCAATCGGGGTATTAACAGTACACTTACCTGCAGCGCCCCATGCTAATGTGTCACGGAAGTGCGCAAATATTGTCAGAATACTCCAACCGCCGTGTCATTGTCACCTACAGACTCTAACTTGGCTCCCTGTCTACCCACTTGACTTAATGGATCGCGTCGATAAGCACATCCCATGAATACTGCACTAAGATTTGCTGCTTAGATTTTGTAGTGCTCTTGTCTATAGAAAGTGTGGAACCATGAACTATTGGTGTGGCTATGCGATATGGTAGCGATTTTGCATTGCGTTAGTTTTATGGTACAATCTAGAGCGATTACATAAAAAGTGTGTAATAAAAAAGTGTTGTAGTATAGAAGTTGTGGAAACACCCAGTATAAGTAATTTATCTTTTAATTTTATTATAAAGGTTATCTAAATCTAATATATAGGTTATTGAAATGGTTTCCTTCAATACAGGTTCCTACCGTCACATAGCGTCCGTTATGTGACGGCGTGGCTATCCTAAGAAACCAGAGCATAGGAGAGTAAATTAACCAACTGTTCCCATATTAGTAATACAAATCATGCTGAAAAACTTCTCAAAAATATGTGCCTCTGACGTGGCCGAATGCACAAACAGCTGTTCCAATAAATAAATGCCATATTGGCGCTATCATTTTCCTAACGACAGGCAGCACCAATTTGACTTTGAGGGTCGGTCAACTATTGAGTACTTAGGTGTACGCTCTATCAAGATCTTTATACTAATTTGGCACTAAACTAAGTGCTCAACGACCTCTTTGTCCACAGCCTCTATATTCCCATCGGCGTCCTGGAGCAACTGGGGTGGTGGGGGGAGCAACCTCTACTCGCCCCATTCCATGGCTCCCCCCCACGTGACGTCACACCTCGGATCCTACCCGCACTACGCATGACCGCCCATCTAAGCTGACCAGACGCCTCGGACTAGAGATATGACGTTTTCCTCCCAGTATCGAACAACAGCCAGTACAGCTACCGTCGATGTGTCTACGGTCTGAATAAGCTTTCAGAAGTTGTTTCAGAAGTGCGATCACTGGGCCGTCAGTGGAGATTTTTGAAATAACCATCGAATTATTTCTATGGTATTACAATTCTAAGCTCTAACGGAAGCATTCAGCTCATAGCACATATTTAGACTGATCAAGGAGAATCGAGGTGCCATGATAGTTGTAGATCTATTTGAAATAGATCCATGGCTCGCCGTACCAAGCAGTGTACATATGGGTACAAGGTGAATGACGTCATTGACTCACTATAGACTCACGTCCGAGAGTCCACGAGTTACCGCAGACTAGTCTAACCAAATTTAAATCTTTGTAAATAATACTCATAAATAAGTAGAATTATTTATTTATTTAGGTTTTGAATAATGAAATTTTATTGATTGTAACATAAATGAGAAAATTGGTGAGTAGTGGGCTAATCCCTAAACGATTACTTCTGTTTTATAATGGAGTCAGGAAATCTAACATAGGCGATGGCATAACAAATGCTCATCTTTGACGCGCCTTTCTTCTATAAATACTGAAAATGTATGTGTGTTTGTTTGTTCGCAAACATCATAGGACAATGGGGACTACGTATACAAGGTGTAAATTAATTAACGCAAAATGAGAAACTACTTTGTTAGGGACATCATTCTGAGCAACTTTCATTATGAAACCGATTTGATAAAAACAACTTTATTCTTCACTTCCCAGTACATTTTGGCCTGAGTGACTGAGTGGGTCGGCCGATTTGTATGGAAACGTGAACATAAAGTTGCTCTGATCAAATCGGTTTCTTAATGAAAGTTGCTCAGAATGATGTCCCTTACAAAGCAGTTTCTCGTTTTGCGTTTATTCATTTACACCTTGTATACTTACGGAAAAAAGCTAATTAAATATTTTTCACATGTGCTATTTCTTGGTCTAAAAATAATATTGATTTGATTGTTACGTCAAAAAAATATCGAAAATATCTTAACCCTTTGGATTGCTCTCCTGGCCGAATAGGAAAAATATTTGATAGATAGATAGATTGCACTTTATACACTGTTACAATATACGTTTAAAATTACAGAAAACAAAAAACATTAAAGTTAGGGGAATTTAAGTTATTATTCCCTTGCAATAGAAAATAATTGAAGTCTTGGTATCTGTCAGAGTTTGTACGGAGAGCGTCCTTACGCGAAAGTGGCGATGATTTTTTTTAACAAACATAAATGTTTACACCGTCCTGCAGTGATCTTACTGATTCACGAGTATAAATCAACATACTCGAATATAATGTTTTAGCAAAAAAATATTAGTAAGGGTAACAATGGCCTGCTTGTACAAAACGTTTGACTTTAATACTAGTATCGTCTGTTGCTATGAAGATTTTCTGACTCGTATTAAAAATATTACTATACAGGGTGTAACAGAAAGGTGTTAGTAAGATGACGAGTAATAAGGGACATGATTATATTTGTTTCGTATGGTTGTTTCAATCAATGAGACCTCATAAGAAATTACTAGTTCAGTTACACTCTGTATGTTTGATGAGGAAGATAATAAAAATAGCACTACTCAAGAAAAAAATAAGTCGCTAGCTGACCTTTTTATCAGTCGAAAATTAGTTTAATGAATGTCTACTATATCAATATTTTAAAATTAATGAATGGTGATATTATACTCAGTATTAATCTGTAAATTATTTTTGAAATAAGTTTATGTTCAACTACAAACTGTAAAAAACGAACATTCATACTTAGTGTATTTTTTATTTATTTTTATGAATCAAATACTTTATCTATGATTTAGGATTAGGTATTTATTTGTTTTGCAATATTATTCTGTACGTGTGTTTGTTTAAACCACAGGCAGTTAAAATTTTAACAATGATCAGATGACACTTATTATTTTGCGAACTCCACAACAACAATACTTTTTTAGAAATATCTTGCCTCGAAATTGTTTTTCATTTGTAGTATTGCTAGGTCTGTAAATATCAAAGTTTCAATTTCCAATAGAATCAGATATAAATATATATATATCTATATATCAGATATAACAAGATTCACAAACAAACCATATGTCGTGGTTCTAATGCGAATAAATATCTATCGCCCATTGAGTTGACATGAATATGTATATCCATTATTTTATAAACTATTGTTCCTTGGAACAATATGTGAAATAATTTGTGAAAATTATGTAAATATTAGAAATATACATAACAAACATTATTTTAAAGTGCAATCGTTCTAGTGACTAAAATATAGATTAGGATTAAATAGTTATCAGACGTCAGTTTTTAAATATTTTTTTAGTTTAAATACTATTTTAATGACCTATTTGCAGCGCAGTTCTTTCATGAATTATTGTTTAATAAGTAGGTACCTGTTTTAAATACAGATAAATCATTTTGAGTTGTGAATAAGTACATAAGTATGGATAGATTTAAACTTCAATAGAAAAAGACATAGGTAGCCCATTGATTATGCTCACATTGTTTTTAGTGTGAGTGAGCTTAATTTAATCAAGCAAATTAAAGCAAGTTATCGAATACTTTTAATCATAATATTATTGAAAATGCTATAGGTATTTGTGATATTTTTCAGTCATATTTTTTAGATGTTTTATTTATTTGTATTTAAACCTCATTAGTTTCTATTAAACCATGTGTCAATATTATTAAATTATTTAGTCAGTAGAATAACAATGTATAGATGTTATTGTATTTGAAAATGAATAAATCAAGTGAAATGTACCACTGTAGTAATTAATTATTAAATAAAATAAATAGTAGATAAAGAATATCATTACGTAATCTCCTGGTTCCCGCTAGTCATTTATTTTCGGGAGTCCTGTATGTATTCAACTGACTATCCCTAAGTTACACCACAGAACAGATACTATATTATTAAATTACACGAAACAATTTTGAAAGTTGCCACTTAACTAATTTATTGTCGAGAATCTCACAGGATAGTCACTTTATTGCTATACTCGGAAATTCGAATCCACGGCATGACATTATGAGTATTATCGCTTTTTTGTCTTCAATAAGTAGTGTAGTAGTAGTAGTAGTCAAATGGAGTAATGAAAAACTGTCTAAAAGTGGGTACAATTGTGCCTCTGTCATCCCGTATGGAAAAAGGTGTGACGCTATGTTATGTGGTGGGCGGGAGCGGCACATAGTTACACATACTTGTACTTATGCTGCTCGCGCTTGGCCACCTGTCTATCTGTCTGTCTTTCTGTCTGTGTATCGTACCACTAACCAGCTCGGTATTATCTAGGGCGGGCGGATGCTCAGGTCCATCTGTTGGTAGGTGATCGGATCTAATTATTTCCTGCGAACGTGAGCGAGCACTCCCTAAAGAAAAATTGATAACTGTGCTTACGTTTCCCCCAGGTAAAAACAAATTATTTTGGTCTAGGCTTAGGACTCGATTAGCGGGCCTTGGTGACTCATCTTGATGTTATCACCAGAGATCAGAATTGGGTGTGTGAAAATACCTAAAGTTTGCAGCGGGACATAACATGGAGCTGTTACAACTATGTATTTAAGTTGAACCGGTTTTTAATTTTACCGGTTCAGTTGCGGTTTTTTGTTTTACATGTTCCTTACCTATGAAACACCGAACTATAAACATTTGCAAGCTGCTAATACAGTTTTAAAATAATTTTGGTTTGGAACTTTTCCGGTTCAAATTCGGTTTTTTAGTTTTAAGTACATACTTGTTCTTTATATAGTTTACCCTAAAAATATCAGGGAAACAGTAAATAGTCGTTGGACAAAAAAAAAGTTGATCTCGCCAACATCATGCCGGCTGCGCTACCACAACGAAGTGGGTTGACGCGAAATATACCATCATATTGAAATGCGTGGGTGTATCAAAACACGTCTCTTGTATGGGGACCCCTTTAATTTGTAATATCTCTCGTATTTCAGTATTTTTTGTTGTTGCAGAAACAGATAATATACAATAATATACAATATCTGTGATCAACTTTCTATTTTATTTTATTAATGAACTAAAATCACACAGCCATTCTTCTATTCTACAGCTATTACACGGTTCGTGCTCTTGGACCCGCTGGCGGGCAGACAGACTGACGGACAGACGGACAGACGGACAGACGGACAGACGGACAGACGGACAGACGGACAGACGGACAGACGGACAGACGGACAGACGGACAGACGGACAGACGGACAGACGGACAGACGGACGAACAGACGGACAGACGGACGGACCGGTCGATGTAAGTTTGCACCTCAGAGTGGTAAGTAATGTAAACTCCTCAGAAAGGAAACTAAAATCATGATCGAAAAGAAATCCACAGTCACATTGCAAATATGCAAAGTTAAAAGGCGACAATGAACAACCATTATTCCATTATTCTGTCATATCATAAGATCTAGCACCATGGAGGTATCACAGCGAAGCGCAGCGAGACTGGAGTACTCGTATCGCCATCTAGGTTTGCAATGGTATAACTTTATTTTGCCAACGCCATCTACAGGAATAAACTCAAACACAAATGTTTATTGCGTTCAGTGTGTTGTACAGATGATAAATGTAGGAACTTATGACTTAGAACCCTTTTCGGGAATTGCACAGGTTATCTCACATATGAATCTTATATGTATAATGGGCTATGCTATATAAAAAATCTCTTAAAACGACTGTTATGTTGGTTAATCAGTTGAATGTTATTCCGTATTACGTATTCGTATTTTACATTTCGGCCGTCAGATGGACCCACAGTGGCTTTTTTGTGGTCTCCCAACAATATTTTGGCGTGGAGGTTATGGCTTGGCTACACTATCGCGATAAGCAATATTTTCCGTGTCTTAAGTAGATCGTCCTATCGCGATGTTCATAGTGATGTGAATCTATCCGGATAAATAGCCGTTTTGGATATTTATTCGGCATGTATCAGGATTAATAATAACTCCATGATCGGGAAAAATACTTACCCAACATGTAGATAAATACGTTTTATCGGGATTCAAGTCTGCAAATGTATAAAAGATAATGTATCCTCAATATCTTCGCGAACGCAACATTTTAGGTTTCTGACACTTTTTGTTTCATCACTAAAAAACGTATTTTTAATATTAATATTAATAAAACTTTTATACAGGTACCCATAGTAAAAAATATTATTATTTATCCGCATAAACGCCCATTTTCGATATGTATCTGGATAATTATCTAGTTTGAATATTTATCCGCGACCCATCAGTGGCATGATTCTCGTGCATTCGATTTACTTACGTTATCTACACCTATATCGAGTGATTTACGTTAGCTACACCTATATCGAGTGATTTACGTTGTCTACACCTATATCGAGTGATTTACGTTATATACACCTATATCGAGTGATTTACGTTATTTACACCTATATCGAGTGATTTACGTTATCTACACCTATATCGAGTGATTTACGTTATCTACACCTATATCGAGTGATTTAAGTTATCTACACCTATATCGAGTGATTTTGAATGGGAATCTGTCAATATAGGATAGGTCTTTATATCCGTATATCGGAGGGGCGAGAATCATGCCACAGTAGGTCACGCCTCAGAACAACAACTAAGTCACGCACTATCGTCTTCGTCAAAACGTAAATTTTTACCGCGATCGATTATTGCAATAGTGTAGCCAAAGTGTGTGTAGAGTGTAAACAATTCGCAGAGACTCAGAGGTGTAGTTTTTCATCAGGCATATACAGGGTGAAATTTAATTAGCTGACCTTATTTTGGGGAATGATAGTCATTATGAAGAACTTTCACGCAAACGAAAAAAATATTGGGTCTCCAATCTCCATTATTGTAACTTGAAATCAGCTGATCGGGGCATTGTACTGGGGGACGAAACTTTTTTCATCCCATTTATTCGAAAAGGACGACTTGGCTCGCCTTTAATTACACCCAAAAATGGTGATTTTTACAAGAAACTTTTGGCGGGCAGTAATGAGTTTTTAATCCTCTTTATAAGTGCGCCGCAATTATCTTTGCCGCGCACTTTTTGAATTTGGAACATCTTAGTGTTCAGCGCCAAAGAAATCGAACACTAATATTGTTTGAATAAAGACTGGCTGGTACGACGGCCCATAGTCATGCTGCCGATTGAATAAAAAAAGATATCAAATTAAAAACGCGCGAACTATAGCCCGCGTTTTCGTAAATTTTCACGGATTGTTAGAAATTCATGGTTTTGTTTTAAAAAAATGAGTTCTACAAGTGACAGTGAAAGTATAGAATTTAACTCCTGAAGGTATTAGAACTGACGCAAGAAATGTGATGGATAATCTATTACCTACAAAATCTCGGGAGAAATATATGAAAGCCTATGGTAATTTTATTGAATGAAGAAATGCAAGAGCCGCCAAGGTTTTTTCATAATCTGTGTTTTTGGCTTACTTCCAGTACTTAGCTAAAACCAAAATAAGCCAGATTCGGACATTATTTCAAACACGCAGAATATGAAATCTATAACAATCTCTATTCCTAATAAAACTGTAACAATAAATTTTCATAATTTCGAAAATGTCTCAAATGTAAATAAAAGTTTTTATTTATTTTATTATTAGAAACTACTTAATTTCAATTTAGTTGTTACTCTAAGTATGTTGTATTAAACAATAATGTTCCAATAAAATATAAGGCGCCTTTTATTTTCTCATAGAGGGTAATGAAAAGTAGAGTGTATCACTCGGGCGCAAAATATATTTTTGGCTCGGGCGATGTACTCGCCGTAAAAATATTATTTTGCTCCCTTATGATACAATCTACTATTTTGGCTCGGGCGATATTCATTCCCTCACTTCGCTCTGTATTCAAAAAAGCGCCCTCGCCGTAAAATTATGATTTTGCTCCCTTGTGATACAATCTACTATTTTTCATTTGCTACTATGTTTCTTGGGGAAAGTTGTTCATAATGATGGGACTATCATACATACATACCCCAAAATATGGTCAGCTAATTAAATGTCATCCTGTATATCATATTTTCTCAGACTAACTATCTGTATCTCTACTCTTTGTCAAATCATTCCCGTACCGAAAGCCTCGACCCCGGTGCTGTGTATATAGGGTTGTAATAACGTATTACAACGCTACACAGCACCACCCACCTACTGCCCACCTCCTTCCAAGGAGGATTCATTATCCTATCCCTCGTGGTCGTACCTCTTCCTGTTAGTTGCTACAGGCAGTTTATTTTTGATTTTTGATGACGTTGGCACTTGGCTGGCACCCGCTTGTCAAGTTATCCAAATCTATTTCTATATTCATATGAATCTATCATCTATCATTGCTGAACGAACATTATTACAGCTGATTTTGAGATTACCGTACCTGCTCTCTCATTTTCGCCATGTTTCAGATGAGAACCATGATATCCCGTGTGGTTCACAGCCGTCCCCTGCTGTGTAAAACCGTGGAGAAGCTCAGCTTGATCAAAAGAATGAACCACGGCCAGGGCTTTCCAGCACCCTTCTCCAATATGCCATTCAGAGTAACCAATCGGTTAGTTTCCTTCAAATGAAGCACTTTTACATAAGTACGCGAATTAGACATCATCAAGTTCTGCAGTACTTACTACATATTTTAATAGGTAGGTACTACTGGGCATACGCTTTCTCCATAATTCTTACACAGAATCTATTATCTCTTCTGTGACAGAATGTTAAAGAAAGGTGTTTTTTCCAATAGTGTCTGTATTATGTTTTCTTTGCAATAAAGTATAAAGTAAGTAAGTAAGTGTAGTGTGTAGTCATAGGATTTTTAGGGGGTTGTCAGGGACATCATTCTGAATAATTTTCACTATGAAACCGATTACCGATCATTAATAATAATAATTGAAAAAATAATTAAAATAATAATAACATTTAACTAATTTACACACAGTAAATTTGATAAGTTATGCCCCTAACAACCCCCTAAAATATGACAACACCTTCTAGTTCTGTGCAAAGTACCTAACAAAGACTTTTTAGCTAGGTACATTTTACATTTCAGGCCTCCAGTGTTGATTACCTGTATTGTTAGGGTTCCGTTAGAGCAACAAGGAACCTTATAGTTTCATCAAGTCTGTCTGTCTGTTTGTCCGTCCGTCCGTATGTCACAGCAACTTTATTCCATAACTATATTAGCACTACACGGTTGAAACTTGGTATGTAGATGTATTCTGTGAACCGCTTTACGATTTTTATACAAAAAAAATAAAAAATAAAAATTAAGGGGGGGCTCCCCATACATGGAATTGACTCCAAAGAAAATATTTTTCATCAAACCTACATGTCTGGAGATAGGTCTTGGAAAATGACGTTGAGGTTCCTAAAACCATTTTTCCTCAAAGTCAATTGTTAAAGAGATAGAGACCTTCCCAAAGTGGAAAAAATTGTAAACCTCCCCCCCCCCCCCACTAACTTTTAAAGTAAGAGAGTGAAAAATCAAATATATATATGTATCTGCTGTGTATCTCAATACAAACTTTCAACGAAAATTGGTCTGAACAAAACATAATAAGCAGTTTTTAAGATATAAAACATTTATTAAAAACCGCAAAGATAACACATCAAGAGTCACATAAAGAGTAAGACGACACATCGATGCACTTACGTCGACCTAATATATAACGTGTTTACACACGTATAGATTCGTCACTTTTAAAATTCCCATCGGAACATCACACACGAGCAAACACGGTCACTCAACATACATACACACACACACTCACACGCACCGTTCAACTCAACACGCAGTTCACCACTCAACTCACTCATTCATTAACGTAATCTTTATTCATAATTGTTTGCTTTGTATTCTACCTAATGGTTAACGACACTTTATTTTAAGTTTTTGAAGGGTCTTGTTTCGTTATTGGCATTTCACAATTTGTTTTAATATGTTTTCATTTTACGTTGTAAACTGCTGTGAAACAACAAACAATATATAAATAAATAAATAAATAACTTTGTGATTTATACAAACACTATGAAAAACAAAGTTACAACACAAACATCCAGTCTTATAATTACTTGCTACTATGGAACCTTTCATGGGCGAGTCCGACTCGCACTTGGCAACTTTTTATATCAGTTCTTGTTTGACACACTTCATATTCTGTCGTTGTGATGTGAATAGATTGCTGACTATCACCTCATGTATTTTATTCTAATCTCATGTACCTAGTCGGTTTCTCCATCATCTACAATGGTAGATTTGATAATGCAGTACCATTGTGACATACAGTACGGGGCCTTTGTTTTGGCACGTCGGGACGGGACCCGAGTTGCCACGATTATGATACTCGGCGTTTGACTTAACTAGCGAGAGAGAGTGAGAGAGAGCGAGACGAGACCCGACGTGCCAAAACAAAGGCCCCGTACCGTACATAACTGAGTTCTCAGAACAATAAAGCTGAGACAACTGATGTATGTTATTTTATTGATTACTTACTTCTTTCCTCATAGAGGGTGATGAAAAGTAGAGTGTCTAGGAGTAAAAACTGTGTTTGGCTCGAGTGATGTACCTACTTTGAATCCCTCGCTCCCTCAGGATTCTACTTATGAGACCCGAGCGGTCGCTCTGGATTCAAAAAACACTCTCGCCTTAAAATAGTTATTTACTCCCTTGGTAAACAATCTATCTACGTATTCAATTAGTAATTCAAGTATAAGTAAGTATAATAGTTATATAGAAACAATTTATTATTTTCAGGTATATATGCACAGCAGTCTTCTGTGTGCTCTTTGGTGTGGGCTTGTGGGCACCATTTATAATTGTGTGGTACTCTGCTGCTAAGAGAACAATGTAAACTAATTAATATTGAAAAATAAATAATGTGCCCTTCTACATCTTCCTTTCTTTCCTTTGCACAACTAATGTCCAAAATACAAAGTACTACGATCAGTGTCCAACACAAATTTCTTCCAACACGAATTATGTTATATTTTCAAAAACTCAAAATATTCACACGTTATGCTTTTAGGGCTTCCAAACGAGTTTACAAAATTTCATGGGTGTATTATGTATGTAGGTATGTATCTATGTTTTTCTTCATGTTTCTTCGTAACTTATGAATCGGATTTTGACCATTATTTTTTTATTGGGTAGAATAAGGTGACTGTAAATTATTAAAATCCGTTCATTTGTTAGATACTTTTGTTAATTTGGCCTACAAGAACTCAATCGTAGAAAATGTAAAAAACCGGCCAAGTGCGAGTCGGACTCGCGCACGAAGGGTTCCGTATAATTACCTATAAAAAACCGCAAAAAAAAAAATAGTATGGGAGCCCCCCCTAAATATTAATTTAATTTTAATTTAATTATTTATTTTTTAAGTAAATAATATACGGCCGAAATTAATAACCTATCTTCTATCCTTAATCTGTAGATTTAGGATTGCTAGTGTCAATTTTGAAATAAATCCCATAGCGCAACTGTCAAATGTAACGCGTAATCTGCAGATCACGGATAGAGATAGATTATTGGGATCGGCCGATACTCAATATATTGTAAACATTTTAAGCGTCTACCTGCTACCATTATCAATATCGAGCAAAAATGAGAAAAAAAAAATCACATTTGTTGTATGGGAGCCCCCCTTAATATTAAATTTCTTTTGATTTTTAGTATTTGTTATAGCGGCAACAGAAATACATCATCTGTGAAAATTTCACCTGTCTAGCTACCATGGTTCATGAGTTACAGCCTGGTGACAGACAGGACAGACGGACGGACGGACAGACGGACAGCGAAGTCTCAGTAATAGGGTCCCGTTTGGCACCCTGAACATAACCCTCCTTGTGCGAACAAAGTTCTTACTTGGCATTTGATTTTTCTTGGTGCGTGCACGGGCCCCTAGCCGATACAGGGCCCCTAGGCAGTTGTCTAATCTGACTAATGGTTAATCTGGCCCTGATCTACACCTATATCAAGTGATTTTGTTTGGGAATCTGTCAATATAGGTCTCCGTATATCCGTATATCCGTATATCGAAGGCGCGAGAATCATGCCACAGATGCTTAATTGTGTAAACCCAAATTTTTCCAGGTTCTAACAAAATGTTGTCTTGATAGAAAATATATTAGTGAATTACTTCTTACAAGAAAATGTAGGGGTTCAGCTAGTAGTAGAATAAAGACAAATAAATAGATGATAGATACTTTATTACGATTCTACATACATTTCTTACTACAAGATTCAAGGCCAGGATGGGGGTTCTCCAGGCTTGACTGTACCGCCATAAAGGCAAGACTTGTCCCTGAAGTTAACCATCCGGAGAGTTTCCAGATTGTCGAGGTAGGTGCCTATAGCATATCCAGCAAGTGGGACAGCAAACCAGGCATACCGCACTGTGATGCCGAACACAGCCATGCTGATTACTTGGAGAGCTGTTTCTGGGCTTCTTTCCAACGCCTGGTGTATGACCAGTCGACCCAAATGGCCAAAGCTGTCAGCGAAGGGAAGGCGATGCTCACGAAATTACGACCAATGAATGTCCCAATCGCCATAAACCTGAAAATTAAATATGCATTGAGCACTACCTTCAACAAAGTGCTATTAGGTTTAAAACTACTTCCTGCGAAAATATAACCATGGTTTTAGTCCAATTCAGAGGTGAGAAAAGTTTGAAGGGTTTTTGTCTTGTATAAGGATTTTTTGGTAAGTTCTGAACGATTGACACGCATATTATGTAACGAGCTATCCAAAACAATAGGTACACATTTTGTCGATACAAAATATTAAAACCCTGTGTAAGTGTAAAGCGGAAACTATTTTACAGATCAGAAACCTTAGATTTTTGTGCAGATAAGACAAGGATAGAAAATACGGATGCTGCAGCTTACCAAGGAAACGAATAACCTAAAATTATTTTACATTACAAAGATGGGGTGGATTGGTTTCAATTATTGTAATAATATGGAAATACGTACACTGCAACAGCGGAGACGAAACTCCGATGGATATCGAACGAAATACACAGACGAAATATCTACAAATATTTTCAATTGATTTTCTAAAGGCTATTAGGCTACACTTCACTCACTCACTTCAGCACTTCAGCTTTCATTCATCAGTCAGTCATCATCATCAATCAGTCAGTCCGAGAGTGAGTCACACCCCCTGTTCCGAGTCGCGTGGAAATCAATTACAGCGTCTACCAAGCCGTTCCGAGTCAGTTTTGGCGATACAAAACGATGGCATGCATCGTAGAATCGATCGAATTCTACTTGTTAGTTCTGAATAAAACAAGAACGAATGTATAAACGCTGTATATAAAGTAAAGTTAAATTGTATTTTGACTTTTGTTGTGTACTGTTCTACGAACATTACTGTAAATACACAACAACGATGTAATCGCTGGCACAAGCGATTATTCCGTAACTAAGTATAACATATATAATAAAACTTTAAACTGATAAAATGAGTAAAATAACATCAATAACTTCTAAAAAAATAAACTAGAAATATCCAAAAATATGACATCAAACTCCCCCATTGATTCAATTCAATTCAATTTAAAAAAAAAATGACCATAAAATCACACATATTACTTAGTCAACGTCAATATAACATTAATATTTTCTAGACTTTCTTGCCAACCTGTACCTCTTTTAAAATATCAGAGCCTTATAAATACAATGTTATTTATTTCTACTTAAGTCTAAGGAAATACACCGAGAAGAGACGTACTGACTCAGTCCATCGCCCCTATTTGGATTTCTGTGCGCTGAGATGGTAAAGAGTAAAGATCATGCAGTTTTGTCATCTAAATATTCTTTTACACTATGATAAGACTTCTTCAATAGGCCGTTTTTGACATAGTTTTTTAGTACGAGATTCTACCGTAGACGCGACGCTGTATGTAATCCTGAGATGTAATCGATTATGGCACTGACAGCTATGTCACGGAAGGCGACCACAGTCAGTCAGGTCAGGAGGCTCAGGAGGTCAGCAGGGTCAGCAACAGATTCCGCCGCCGCGCCGCGCCGGCGCCGGTCCGTTTGCTTTCTGTCAAACGAAAATGAATTCATAGGGCCTTTTGTAGTTTTAGGCCGGCCACATACAGTCGGAATTCCGGTACGGAATTCCGTAACGGAATTATCCCCAATGCAGTAAACTCGTACAAATCTATGGATCTACCACAAAAATAAAGTATACGGTCCATACGGAAGTTTTCCGTTCGTAATTTTCATGGATTCGTATGGGATTGAATCCCGTTTCGGAATTCCGAATCAGAAGAATTCCAGCTGTATGTGGCCGGCCTAAGTTATTGTTCTGAGTTAAGGGAGTTTATCGGTGATTTGGTGTCGAAGGTGCTCACCTCAGGTGCTCACCGTCAGGCATCACCCACCCACAGTCTCGTCGTACTCTGTACCAAAGAGTATATAAATTACTACAGGTACCTACGTACCGAGACATGACGTGCGTGAGTTGCGCGTATAGATGGGATTCTTCCCGGAATATTCCCGGAAACTTCCCGAATCTTCCCTTTTTCCCACCCAGTGGGTGTTTTTATGTGGGAAGATTCAATTTATATGTTTTTTGGTTGGAGTGTAAACAATCTTGATTTTTTACTAACGCATTGCGTAGAGCGCCTCACGCCCATAATTTTATTTCGTATGTATGTTTTCTCTTGGACCATTATTTACGGAGATAGGTATATTATGATGTGCTTATATCTCGAGAACGGTAAGTGCACGAGGAAGTGATGTGATGATAAAGAGCAGCACTATACGATACTGGAATAAAAAAAAAGTTTGAAAAAAAGTTGAATTTTATTTATATTTATTATTTCAACATTTTTTATACTTTTGTCGTATAGTGCTGCTCTTTACCATCATTTTAGGTCAAACTCATTTTCCTCGTGCATTTACCGTTCTCGAGATATAAGCACATCATAATATATCTTCGTAAATAATGGTCCTAGAGAAAACATACACACGACATAAAATTATGGGAGTGAGGCACTCTACGCAATGCGTTAGGTAAACATATCAAGATTGTTTACACTCCAACCAAAAAACATATAAATTTAATCTTCCTACATAAACACCCACTGGGTGGGAAGAAAGGGAAGATTTCGGGAATAATCCGGGAAGATTCCGGGAAGATTCTCGGAATGTTTCCGAGCCGCTCATCTATAGTTGCGCGACGCGGCCTCGCCTCGGCAGCATGGACGATCGCGGGTAGCGTATAGGGTAGCGGGCGGGGCGGGGGCACAGCATACCTGCGATGTGCAGAGTTAACTTGGTCGGGTAGTACCTACAACATATTTCGGACCGTAGCCATTATTCATTCATTTCGTTCACTGAGGTGTCATCATTGGAGTTGGTGTTGCTAGTGCAAAGCTAGTCTATAGTCGTGCAAAAAATATTGTGCACATCGTCAAACAAACAAGCATGAGTAGAGAGAGACACGGGCGAAGCCAGGGGGGGGGGGAGTTTTGGGGGTCCAAACCCCCCTGAAAAGTTCAGATATTAACATTCATAGAAGTATGAATGTTAATATCTGAATTTTATACTTCGCAGGCAATACCTCATCGTGCTTCCATTACTGCGTTTACGTGGTTTGGCATGCTGTACACCAAGTTCCATACAATTTTGAGTGCTATTTTTGCAAATATAAACATGTGATGTTTCTGTGAAAATTGACTTTTTAAGTATTGATCCTACGATGAAATTAGGTACATACAGTAAGTGAATTACTTAAGTCAAAAAAATATTAAGAATTTTATTGTAGAAGTAACTGTGTGTGTGAGCGAAAAACTGGAAAAAGGAACCTTAAATTTTTGATAAACAGTCAGAAAATCCCTCACTAAAGCGGGGTTTTCACGATAAGAGTACGCTCGGACCGAGTGCACACGGATCACTACTCGGATGCAACTCGTACCGTGTAAACCCATCATCCGAGCGCACTCGGATATCGACATCGATCAGAGTGGACTCGGACGCTGCTCTAATCGTCCGAGCGCACTCGAATGACTTTTTAAAAACAAAATGGCGTCGTCGAAGAAAAACAAAGCGGAGATCAGAAAAAAAGTGGACAGAACGGGATACAGTGCGCTTTTTAGAGCACTACGAAGCCGAGGAAGTGTTATTGAACCATAGGCTAACGGCCGATCCCAATAAGCTATCTCTATCCGTGATCTGTAGATTACGCGTTACATTTGACAGTTGCGCTATGGAATTTATGTCAAAATTGACACTAGCAATCTCAAATCTGCAGATTATGGATTGAAGATAGGTTATTAATTTCGGCCGTAAATGACTATCGGAGTAACAGATCAGTGTCGTCGACATCTTGACTGGGCACGGAGGAGAGGCCAAATACTATTTTGGTCTAAAAACCAAAACTGTGTTTAAACCGCAATCCCAGTGGCCTCTTATACGAGCTAGCTCGTACGAGTTCGTCCGAGTGCACTCGGTCCGAGCGTACTCTTGTCGTGAAAACCCCGCTGAAACCACGCCCTAACTTGATTGATCGTGTGCGTGTTTCGCTGATTTAGTTTTTTTTCTCGTTCATCACGGTCATCTATCTTCACTATGGATGGTTTGCTGTTTGCTTCATTTGCTTGGGTGCGCTTTCGTCATCATCGTTTCGGTATTTTCTAATAATTCATATTTCGTGTTCATGATGTTACTTTGTATCGCGAGATTACGTTTTTGATGAAGTGAAATATAATATTGGTGATGTTGGCCTCAGGCTTGTTCTTATTTCTGAAAAAAACTTTAGAACCCATATCTAACGTAGTAGTAATCCGTCGAAAATCGAGAAAGCTTCAAACGTGTTTGAAGCTTTCGGGTTCGCTGTAAATGGAACTATGAACCTGGACTCTTTGACTTTTAGCTTATCGCAAATAAATTTTCTCATTGCGAACCTCAACAAGAAGAACTTCAAGCAGACTAGCCAAGATTTGTCTCAGGTGAGTGAGAAATATCAAGTCTTTGTTTTCGCGTTGTCGCCATATTGTAGACGATGAAATGGCATCATGTGCTCGGGAAATAACTGGCCCAGTCTTTGGTGTAACGATCTGATATTGTGTTCCATTTGTTTGAGCAATGTTGATTAGACGCGTGATTTGAAGGAAAACTGCTTATGGCTAAGTTTCAAATAAAATGTACCGTAACACAGATGTACAAGTTCGTAGCCCAGAGGTATCGTTGTACAGATGTCACAAATGTTGTGCAGGTGTAAAGATAAGGACACATGCATAATAAAAGTAATAACCACACTTTATATTGAAACAAACTCCCAAGTAACAGTTTCTTATGAAATTATAATTGTATACAGAGTTTCAACAAAAAGGGGCCGAAAAGAAAGAGGTTGTTAGTGACATAATTCTGAACAACTTTCACTTTGGAACCGACTTGATCAGAGCAATTTTATTTTTCGCTCCCCCCTAAACATCAGCTGTGTGCTCGGCCCGAAATGAACCGAGATGGGAAAAATAATGCTCTGATCAAGACCCATAACTAGTGGAAGTAGTTCAGAATGATGTCGCTAACAACCCCTTTTCGGCTTGTAACATCTATTTACATACTTACTAAAACATCTCACAAAGGTCAATAGATTTGCTAAACTTATAAAATAATGCACCATCTTTATCTATAACTTTTGGAGTTATTTTTTTTAAATTATATTTTATTTAGTTATTACTTTCACAGGAATGTTTTAATTGACAAAAATATTAATATTATATTGACGTTGACTAAGTAATATCTATGATTTTAGGGTCAATAAAAATTTTACAACTACAACTTGAACTTACACAGTCGTAACTTTGTTGTATCTAATAACCTCCAAAAAAAACAAAAAAAAATATTTTTTGATCAAATCTAAACAAATCTTGGCTAATCACAATGAATACTACTAGAGAAAATTACCTAGGGTGTGTTTTTATTTACCTCGCCTTGAGTCCATTGCAACCTCCGTTGCAAAGATGTATTTTTGAAGTAAAACTTCTTGGGGAACCTGCGTAAACACTGTATAAATCCGATTAACAGTCTAAATACGTTAAACTATTTCTCAAATTCAAATCATTTTCGTATTACTTTTGTATGGGAAATTCACGCGGTCACCGGTCTCATAAGCCACCCGTTGAAATGATTATTCTAATCGACTTATTAAGACAAGTTTTCATTGGGGATAGGGTTCATTGTTGGATATAATTTTGTAAAAGTGTACCACAATGACGCAATAAATATATGAGTATGAGTATAAGTTTTTGAAGTAAAACTTCTTAGGGCACGGGGGTAAAATTTATTTAACCTCTCAACTGTGGGTTATTCATATATTTGCTTTTCAATTGCTACTAGGCGGGTGCTATCACGAGTGGCTAAGAAATGTAACGGAAATTGGAATCGGTGACGTCAGGGTCGGCTGAAGACTTTTAAAACCGCAACTATTTTCAATACGGTTTTTAACTAATCAGATAAGATAATAATACATTCGTACAATAAAGAATGTTAATTAGTGAGAGAAAAACCTGATGAAACGTTAACAAATAAAAATTATTTTAAGCATTCTTCCACGAGTTCTTGATTTCCGGTATGGCCAAGATGGCGCTCACTCTCTTTCGCTAGATGGCGTTAGTAGCCTTATATCTAGCATGACTCAAACTACTTCGTTCAACCTCTTTGTTGGAACCGGAACTTATGTTTGACAGCTGTGCGATGCGATCCATACAGTTTGTAAGAAAAGAGTTTCATCAATGTCACACGGGTCGATATGGATTTCTAAAACAAGCAAAGCAATGCATACATTTGAGCGAGACGGCTTAAAGACGTGACGTCAGATGGTATATAATCTGAGCGAGATGCAAATAGTAGTGGTGACACTATTGAATGAGTTAAGTATATCACCACGAGCGCGACAAATTGTAGATAAGGAATGGTGGGAAATAAATGACATGACGTATTAAAAGTAAGTACAAGTATAAAATAATTTCAAATAATCGGACGTCTGAAACTTAAAAGTAACTTGAAGCAGAGATTGGATCTCAAAATTGGAAATTTAAATCTCTTTTAGTATAGGTAGGTATAGGTGTATAGTATAGGTACCACTTAATGATCTAGCTACAGAAGTTTTACTTCTAACACGTGTACGGTGCTACACGCGTATATATATTTTTTTTTTTTATTCCGGCCGAGGACTCCACACAACATCAAACTGGACAAGGGATTAAAAGTGGCGTCGCTTCTATCACGTGACATTCCGCAAGGTGTTGCCAGAGCATAAAAACGGTTTCCATTGTAGAATGTGTGACAAAGTTATCCAATAAATCACCGTTGAACAGATGTGTAACACAGATGCAAAAATCATGGGACATAATTGAAACTTTATTTTACTATATAAGGAGGCTTCCAAAAATACCGATCGTTGTTATTATGCAAGCTGCATGTGTCTTCTAACGATTTTTATACTTTATTTAGCTTAAAAGAGCATACAGTTAGAATGAGCAACATTTCTTTTGAAAAATCTGGTAATGGGACATGCATATTTTGTATGGGGAGATGAAAATAAGGTTTAAATTATTTAATTTGATGACGGACAGCTTGATAGATTACAAAACTATCATCATATAAAGACTGAGAAGAGTTTTTTTTTCTGATATGTGCATTAAATATATACAAAAGACGACATTACCTTATAACAGAAACCCTCTTGAAATTTACCAAAAAGGCAAAAACAGATAAGTTATAATAATATTTGTCTGTGGGACATGATTTTTATGCCTGTAGCGTGTGTACAGTAATAATGTATTGTAGTGTGGTTGATAGGTTGATTCCAAACACAAAGACTGCTGTTTTGAGAATGCCATTTATTGTATACTTATTCTAATAAAGTTACCTCGGTTAGCCTAGATAAATATCTACACAACGCATAATAATTAAGTGCTGTACGAGTGCTGACATAGCTCGTACAATGCCAATGTACACTTTTTTTGAAACTTAGCCTTTTAAGTTGAGCGATTGCGTAAATCATAGCTTGGACATGGCCAACCGAAAATAACCTGTGATTTATTTTTTACTTTCTCTGAATTTTTTTGATACATAATTTTATAGAAAGGTTCTCGTGTTTTTGAATATTGAATCTTTCTGTTGGAATGATAGTCTCGGCCAGCTAGGCTATCAATGCATATCTGTAATAGGGAGGGGATGTAGCAACAGTCAATATTCAATACATATATTTGGTGATGTGGAGTCCCAAGCTATGCGTAGTGTAATCTGGACCATATGCCATAAGTACTGCTAGTAATATTGTCATCATTGATTTGATTATACTCAAATTCTGTGATTTCAAGTCAGTTATGTTTGGTGAAATAGCAAGATTGATTTCAGTACCATTTTTGATATGGATGGTTTCAGGTCTTATAATATATCAACTGCGTTTGGGTGCTAACATAAATATGCAGATTTACTGGTACTAAATGGTATGGAAAACCTTAAGGGCGAGCAGTACGACGCCGATAGAAATCCTGAGGTTAAGTAATTCTAAGAATTAAATTAAACCTATGAATTTCTCTAACCTAAGGATTTCGTCCAGCTCAAACGAAAAACTGTTTGAGTCAGCTAATCTATGGAAAAGACGCGTCCGGTTTTAAACTAGCGAGATTTGAACAAATGATTTGAATGAGTATTATTCTATTTCACTCTTACAAACCACAAAGGACGTCTTGTTGTCCCTTTCTTAAAAAATTTGGTTCCTGTTCTTGGAGGAAGGCAGTTAGAAGAGTTTTATTGATTCACACATATCAGGGATCCTACCGATCCGGCACAGGTACGGCACAAGTCCGTGTCAGTGAAAAATATTCTTTCCTACATTCTCTATGAGAGTAGTCACACTTGTCAGTGTCTGTAACGTGATTGTGACGACACTAACCAGTGTGACTCTCATAGAGAATGTATGAAATAATACTTTTCACTGACACGGACCTGTGCCGGATCAGTGGCCTTACTGATATGTGTGAATCTACCTTTAAGATCCTGTCATTTATAGAGAAAAACCGTAGACAACGAGAAAAAAAACCGATGTCATCAAGATATTGTTGCCACTTTTTGCATAAAAGATAAAAATGGCGGAATTTCAATACTTTTTCCTCATTTTCAACCGACTTCAAAAAAAGGAGGAGGTTCTCAATTCGACCCGTATGTTTTTTTTTTTTTTTCTATGTTTGTTACGCGATTGCTCCGCCAATTATGAACCGATTTGAACAAATCTTTTTTCGGCGTATAGGTAATACCTCAAGGGTGGTCCCATTGACACCAGGTCAGGATCTGATGATGGGATCCTGGAGAAATCGAGAGAACTCTTCAAATATTATAGGCAGACCTATAGTGATTTTTGTGTTTTTCATAATAACTCGTGCAAATGCACATGGTAAGCATAATATTGTGATGCGGAACTGCTGATGAAGACCACATATGGCCACCAGATCTGCTCAATACTAGGTACAAATACAATGCGTGGCTGACGGGCAGGCAACGCATAGCCTAAACCGGTGGACCTAGAGCCATGAAACTTTGTACAGGGGTTCCTTAGTCGCGTGGGGTAGCACTGATATAGCATTTGACAAAATTAATTCCCCAAGGGAGGGGGGGATAAGGGGTTACAGTTAGTATTAAACTCAATCTTATCAAATAGGGTTTGTGGAAGTCGGTTTTTTCTAAAGTTTACTTTTTGTTTCAATTATATATCGAAATATTTAGTAAAATGGTAACATTTATAAGAAATCCTTCGATTAGGGCACTTTACTCACCCTTTTTCGCAGAATTTCTTTGACATTAGTTACGCATGATTAATTCTAGAGATTTCGTGTTTATCCATCAAAAAATGTTGGTGCTGGACAATTTGAAGTAATCCTTAGAATTTCTCCTCGAGTTAACGCAATTCAGAGAATTACTGCTAAGCTCGCCGTTCGTACTGCTGGCCCTAAGTGTATGGAAATAAGGTTGCCCAGTAAATCTGCCTCTTTTTGTAAGCACCCTCTAATAATAATATATCCTTTTATTCCTATTGAGTTCTTGCTTAGATATATCAAATAATAATGAAAACTAGGAAATTCACATGTTTATTGCTTGAGATCACAATCAATATTAATTTACCCTACACTGCATGACATATCAGAATAAACCTACAGCTACCCTTTCCAAATTCGGGTTTTTTACAATTATTCACATTTTAGTGTTTCTTATCGGTTATATAGTGTCCCTTAATTCAGTGTGCCTTTTGGCATAGGCCTCCTCCAACTGTCTCCATTCTTTCCTATCTTATTTATTTAATTTTTATCTTTTTTATCTGCTGCCACTCTTGTCTGACATGGTCCCAATGTTAGTCGGATATCATCCTCCCATCTTCTTGTTGGAGGTCCCCTTTTTCTGTTGGCATCTCTCCCAAGCACCCTTTTGGTAATAATAAAATTAATAAATGTAGAATCATGAATCAGGTCAGATAAAGAAATTAGTGGGCAGTTGAAACAACACAAAACTTGCTGTAGATAAGCTTGCGTCTTTTGCTGTTGTTATTGTAATTACACTCTTGAACCACAAAAGATTCTGCTCTTTATCAACTCTGCCCCCCCTAGAGAAGATGCAAAACGCTATTATCGTTCGCACGAAACGCTAAGAATATGTATGTGATTTGACAGTTAGTTATGCTACGCTAGCATGACCAAATGTCAAATCGCATACATTTTGAGTTTTAGTTTCTATTCATTTTCGTAGCGTTATTAACTTTGTCTAGGCGTGCTGAATAATCAGCTTCAATTCAGGATTGCATTTGGCTGCAATTTTAACAAAAATTTGTAGATTTTATTTGAAATTCAAATTCGATGGATGATTCCTATGTAACCTTTGATATTTGATATCAGATACACACATAATACAGGGTTACTGGTAAATCGACCTACATACGTTAAGAGATGCTAGCATGGATCAAAACGAACCATTGTTACTATGACACAACCTACCCAAAAAGTTACCGTTTTGAAGAAAACAGTCGCATTTGAACATATTGTATTAGTGGCCCTATTCTAGGTGGTTCTGTCCAGTTTTTTTGCTGATAGATGAAGAGTTTATTACTTATTAAAGACAAAAACAGAACCAACTACAACAAAAAAAACGCATACAGGCTTATGAAGCAAAATTACATATCACATGTTTACTTAGTAGTCTGAATTTACTGCAGTATCACAAAAAAAAAATACTAGTAACTGTTTGTGCTAACAATACTTAAAATATCTTCAGTTCTCTAGCTATTAAAAAAGGTATAATAGTTAAACAAAATGTTTATTATTCGTTGAGAAATTAGGCCACAAAGATGGTCAGGCAGCAGATTCTAAGATGAGCAGTGCTTTATACAAAGGGTTAAGATGTTTAAATAAGTGACAAAGCACCAAAGTATTGTTATTGCATGGCATTGGCATGGCATCAATTCTGTATCACATGACTCTGGGTCCGACCTGGTGACCGGTGACTTTACCATCTGCTGAGCACCACCCAATAGGTGATTTCCATACGCCGGCCCGGCACCGGCACTGGCACCGGTTTAGTGAGTAAGAGAGGGCTGAGTGACCAGTTGAGTGACTATAGCTCTGTTCCTCACTTACTCACTAAACTGATGCCAGTGCCGGGCCGGCATACGGAAAAACGCCTATTCTGCTGCACTATGCTTACTCATGTTGAGGTGGATGGCACTTTATAATACACGATTAGTACTGCACCTGTCATGCATTAACATTTGACAAACTTTGTGATGTTGCGGTTGATGATGCTTCCCAAGTAAATTTGAATCCCAGCTGTAGAGGAAAAGAAAAAATGCCCAGTTCTTGGATGTTTACATGTTTATGATGTTTCTGTTTCTGGTTCCCACAACACGGTATCCTAGTGTGGGGATAGAAGGAAGACTTGTGCCTGTATTGTATGCACATGTTATTAAAAATGACAATATTATATTCCTTATTCAATTGATCTCTCACAATCACAACGCATTTGAGTAAACAGTCAGTAAGCCATCAGTTGTTGACGCAATTGCCTGTTTATTAAAATCAATAATTTTATATTTGTTCTATTACTGCGCCATTTGCAAAGGTTTATCTAGTGTCTGTTATGAAAAGGTTTTTATGTCAATTAGATATGTAATTAGGAACTTAATACCATAAGAGCCATATTCAACCCGGGTTGCACCACCAACGAAATACCACAAAATGTATAGTTGTATGGGCCATATTTCATAAGGAGACCATGGTAGCGCAACCTGGGTTGTGCGACCATGGTGTCCTAATTAAATATGGCCCTAAAATATTGAATATTTCTCCACTATCCCATTATCAGATCCTGACCTGGTGTCAATGGTACCAATTGGAAGGTAAACCCTTGCAAACAAAAAAAATATTTTCCAAATCGATCCATTCCATCCGTCCATCTGTTGAGCATACATTAAAAAAAATCCTGACTAATTGTAAACCTCCTCTTTTTAACCGACTTCCCAAAGGAGGAGGTTTACAATTCGTCCGGATGTTTGTTTTTTTTTTTTTTTTTTTTATGTCTATCCCCCGATAGCGCCTAAACGGATGGACCGATTTAGAAAATTATTTTTTTGTTTGAAAGGGTTTACCTTCCCATTGGTCCCATTGACACCAGGTCAGGATCTGATGATGGGATCCTGGAGAAATCAAGGGAACTCTTCAAATATTATAGGCAGACATATAGTGATTTTTGTGTTTTTCATAATAACTCGTGCAAATGCACATGGTAAGCATAATATTGTGATGTGGAACTGCTGATGAAGACCACATTTGGCCACCAGATCTGCTCAATACTAGGTACAAATACAATGCGTGGCTGACGGGCAGGCAACGCATAGCCTAAACCGGTGCACCTAGAGCCATGAAACTTTGTACAGGGGTTCTTTAGTAGCGTGGGGTAGCACTGATATGGGATTTGACAAAATTAATTCCCCAAGGGGGGGGGGGATAAGGGGTTACAGTTTGTATTAAACTCAATCTAATCAAATAGGGTTTGTGGAAGTCGGTTTTTTCTAAAGTTTACTTTTTGTTTCAATTATTGTGTAGTCGGTTAAAAAGCATTACCATTCTGGGCATTGCTAATTATTTTTAAAACATGATGCCTTGTGTTTCTCCATGTATTTGAATTTTAATTTAATGCCCAGCCTTTCTTGCATAATGAGCATTATGTTTTAAAATCGTCTTGCTAGTTTAAGTAGGTAGTACATTCACTTAGATAGCGCTGCACTGGCATGGTACACCCGCACGGAATTGTGATTACATGTTTTAAAAGACCTGTCTTTGTGATGTTGGTTCACTCGGTGATGAAGGTGACGCTATCAAAGGCGGCGGCGGTATCTAAGTGAAAAGACTTCACCTACCATAGTTTTGATTGCATCGCGAACCCACAATTAAGACAAAGTCTCAGGATGGCGAATTGTAAATATGTTGTTTAGCTTAACCCCTTGTCATATCATATGCAAAATAAACGGTCAAGTGCGAGTACGAGTAGAAACGGTCAAGACCAAGGGTTCCGATCACATTTGGAGAGTGTAACTGGTGTAAGTAGGTTTCCACATATAACAAACTAAAGTATTATGTTATCCATGTAAACCAAATTAGATATTTTCGCAGAAAGACAGAAAGTTGTAGTTTTCAGATTTTTCCTTTTATTTGTGCTATAAGACCTGGATAAAAAACTAATGTATGATGTCATCCATGAGAACCTGGACCAAGACCGCGTTAGAAACACCTTACTGCGTTCCATAACTGGCATCGCTGATGTGGGCGTGCAGACTGCAAAAATGAGGAGTTGTACTGGCCACGTGTGTACTTTTTCCATACGGGGTGCCAATTTATTACCCTTTAAATATAATATACATTTATTTAGGTATGGACTGTATTTTCAATCAATCAACTTCCTATCACACGGCTGCTACTATACAACTACTACGGCTATATTATATTAGTAGGTATTAATTCTCTATTAATAAACAATTGCTTATTTACTGGGTATAAAAGTGTAGTCATATTTTAAGGGGTTGTTAGGAACAGCATGGTACCTTAAAGTTAGTTCCACTTCATCTGCTGTCCTTCATTACTTGATGCTCTTTAGTTCAATTGATTGCACGTCTCAATATCTCTGACTTCAGCATCCCCATTGCAGATTGTCAGCCTGCATGGTTTGGACGCTGAGAATCAACTGCTGAGACGACTCCTCACTGAGGTACTTAACTTGTGGGACAACGACCGCACCGGTACCTCTGCCAGTAGTACTGTGCACACGTCGCTGTTGGCGCAGCACCTCGGCTCTTTGCTCAACCATCCAGCCCGATCGACCGTTGTGTGCCGGGCGATCGACCAGCCTACCCGTGCTTTGCAGAAGGTAAGTGTAAGGTACCCTAATAGTTTCGGAGTAAGATTGGAAATATCGCAGATCGGGACACATTTTGGGAGAAAAGGAGGGAAGGGAGGCGAGGAGGGGTTGACACCGGGCACCTTTGTAATAGTGCGCCAAAATAGCTCTCAGGTGTCATGGCGTCGGCTTTGATGTCACGCATAAGTAAACATGTCAATGTCCAAATGAGTAATCAGCATAAATCAGATGATGTTTACATTGTCATGACGTCATGCAGCGTCATGCGCTATGATTCCTGTTCGATCAAAATGGCCGAATGCAGTATTTTAATTTTTCGTTTGATTGAAAATCATATTAATATCAATGTTTTTAATCAAATTAAATTATGTAGTGTTTTAAATCCTTTTAATATTTTCCCTTACAATCATTAAATCTTTGATTATTTATTTGATACAGTCGTCAGGCCTAATTTAATGTTTTATGTCAATAAGTTTTATAAACAGGCGCCACTTAGATATTACGGTTCGTGAAATACAGCTCGCTGACGGACAGCGGAGGGAGGCTTACGAATAGGGTCCCATTTTATGACTTATCTCATTGGTACATGGTCAGCACCGGGATTCGAACCTGCATCTCCGGCGTGAGATGAAACCACAGCTTTTGTTGTTTTTCCGTCGAAATAAACGAGCGTGCGTCTTTTTAATATTTCGCCGTAAGCATAACAGCCCTTTGCGTCATTGCTTGTTTCTAATTTCAGATCCTAAAACCATCAAACACTCTCCTGAAGAGCCTGTCGAGGCTCCTGAAGCTCACCACTGCTGAAGATGTTGCTTTCTCGCTGGTCCTAAGACATTCGTCTAAACCTGATATTGTCTCTTTAGCCAAGCAGCATCTGAAGAAGCGTTTTCTCGAACTAGTCCAGTGCTACCTCGATGCCGGTAAGCATAAACGCAAAATGTTATATAAGACTGATGATTCTTGAAATTGAGTTAATATCATGTGGTGTTTGTTCCAGAGCGTGGGCACCAAGCTGAGCGCGCTGGTCTCCAGGAATGCAGTCCTGAAGTTCTGCAAGTTCTGCTGAGCAGCCTCGCCTACGAAGGTTTCCGTTTAGCCCCCATCACTAAGGACTTATTTGTGAAGCGACTACGCAGTGATTTCCCCCGTGAAGTTGTGCCGATAATCCTCGCGCCACTTCTCTACTCGGACGACACGCGCACTCCTCTCGAGGAGATGACCACAGCTGACGATATGGCCTCCGCAATGATTGATAACACTCTAGATGAGATTATCCACGACATCGGCTATTCCTTCACGTCTTCCGTGGAAGAATGCAAAACCAACATGCTGAACTTCGGCGCGCGGGAGCCCACCGCCATCGACGTGGCGCGCATCATCTCCATGATGGTCCGCTACCACGCCGTGGTGCCGGAAGGGCCGCAGATACAGACGCCCGGCAACTTCTGGTTGAGCCACGAGCCCAAGAAAGACGCCATCGCCCACAGCGCCCACGCTGGCGAATCACAGTGGAACGCCGAAGTGTTCGTACAGACCCTGAAAGAGTTGGCTTCCAACCTCAACTGGAAGGAGGTGATCCTGCAGCTGGACCACAGCGAGTTCATCGTCCCCGACAGACAGGGGCTGAGCCTGCTGTTCACGATCCTCAGACTCGGCCTACAGAGCGCCGGCTACCCGGCCAACATATTCCCCGTCGAATACTTCTGTCGCCGATGGACCAACCTGGAAGGACAAATCAGCTTGATTACCATCATATTGAGACACCAGGATGTATTCAGCTTTGCTGATCATCCATTCCACCCCGTATCGATCGACATCTTGAAGTCTCCGCCTGAGACTGACAACAAAGAGATAGCGACCTGGAGATGCTTGTACCTCGTGGAGCTGCTCTTGTACGCTGCCGAGAGAGGCTACTTCATGCAGGTGCACGAAATGTTCAAGTTCCCGGTCCAGCACTGTCCGGATATTCTCCTACTGGCGCTCCTGCAGATCAGCCCGCCCATGACGGTGTTCAGGCAAGAGCTCCTCACAACTCTGATACCGATTTTCTTAGGAAACCACCCCAACTCGGGTATAATTCTCCACCACGCGTGGCACACGCAGAACCCCAACATCAAGCCGATCATCATGCACGCGATGGCGGATTGGTACATCCGCGGCGAGAGCGACCAGTCCAAGCTGTCGCGCATCCTTGACGTGGCGCAGGACCTCAAGGCGCTGTCGCTGCTGCTGAACGTGCAGTCGTTCCCCTTCGTCATCGACCTGGCATGCCTCGCGTCCCGCAGGGAGTATCTCAAGCTCGACAAGTGGCTGTCCGATAAGATACGGGATCACGGCGAGACCTTCGTCTCTGCTATGGTGAAATTCCTCCAGCGGCGCTGTCCGCAGGTGATTGGCGCTAAGATCCCGGAAGAGCAACTGCCAAAAGCGGCTCAGCTGCCGCACGAGACCATCACCACGATGTTCGCCTGCCTGCAGCTGTGCGCTCAGAACGTTCAGCCCGAACTGCAGGAGGCCATCTACGCCGTGATGGCTAACTGCCAGACGATCATACTCAGCAAAACAAGACAGACCATGGGCATAGCGCGTCCGCACAGAGTGCTCGAGACGCCCTTCAACCCCGCCGGACTCGGCGGACAACTGTTCACTCCGCACGCAGTCGACGCCATATCGAATCTCACACCCAACGTTGCCAACATGAACCTGGGTGCACCGGGAAACGCGTTCGCCATGCCGGGCACACTGGGCCCGCTCGTGGCCGCTCCGGGCTCGCCCTCGCGTCTCATGGGCGCCGGCCCGAACAGTCCTTTCCCCATGATGCCGCTGCAACACACCTCGAACATGGCCAACATGGGCCTGGCCAGGATGGCTCCCGTACCGACTCTCGACAAGCCGCGCCTTCTCGACCCGACTATCAATTTCCCCGAGTCGCAGTTCCACAACGTTTCCAAGGAGATCGAAGACGAGGCCAACGGCTACTTCCAGCGCATCTACAACCACCCGCCGCACCCCACGCTCTCCATCGACGAGGTGCTCGACATGCTCAAGAAGTTCCAAGACTCCACCAAACAACGCGAGCGTGACGTCTTCACCTGCATGCTGCGGAACCTCTTCGAAGAGTACAAGTTCTTCCCTCAGTACCCCGACAAGGAGCTGCACATAACCGCCCAACTATTCGGTGGCATCATCGAGAAAGGCCTCGTTCCGAGCTACGTCTCCCTAGGCCTGGCGTTGCGGTTTGTGCTCGAGGCACTGCGGAAACCAGACGGGTCGAAGATGTACTACTTCGGTATTGCGGCTCTCGATCGCTTCAAGTCTAGACTGAAGGACTACCACAAGTACTGCGAGCACGTGCGGGCCATCCCGCACTTCAACGAGTTCCCGCCTCACCTGATCGAGTACATCGAGTACGGGCTGCAGAACCAGGAGCCGCCGTCGAAGCCGCAAGGGGCCGTGCTGCCAACGAGTCTTGCCGCTCTGCTGAACCAGAACACAGTTGTTACTGTCACTTCGGCTCTTTACAGGTAAACATTACATTCGGTACCTTAAATTCCGCCCAATTGCTTAGTGTAGTTCCGTTATCCCCATCGCCTCTGTCCCCTTTCAGTGAGGCAATACGGAACTAAACCAACTGCTAAGCCTAACAAACGAGTGGTATAATGTTTTATTTGATGTCCTCAGGAGCGTCGCGCCGGCCTCGATATCTGTGATGTCGAAGGTAGCGAGCGCGCAGGGCTCGGGCGGGCTGGGCTCGCGGCCCTCCATCGCCAACGCGACCAACATCGACACGCTGCTGACCGCCACCGACCGCGAGGAGAAGATCAGCTCGCCGCCCGAGGCCATCCAGGACAAGACAGCCTTCATCTTCAACAACCTCAGCCAACTCAACCTCTCCACCAAGTGCGAGGAGCTCAAGGAAATCCTCACCGACGAATACTACCCGTGGCTCTCCCAGTACCTAGTGATGAAGCGAGCCTCCATCGAGCTGAACTTCCACGCGCTCTACTCGAACTTCCTCGACGTGCTGAAGATCCGCGACGTGAACCGGATGGTCACCAAGGAGACGTACCGCAACATCCGCGTGCTGCTGCGCTCCGACAAGGGCATCGCCAACTTCTCGGACCGCTCGCTGCTCAAGAACCTCGGCCACTGGCTGGGCATGCTCACCCTGTCCCGCAACCTGCCCATCCTACAAGTCGACATCGATCTCAAAGCACTGCTTCTTGAAGCTTATCATAAAGGGCAGCAGGAACTACTATACGTGGTGCCATTCGTAGCCAAGGTGTTGGAGGCGTGCGCTAAGAGCGTCGTCTTCAAGCCGCCCAACCCCTGGACCATGGCGCTCATGACGGCACTGGCCGAACTACACCAGGAGCCGGATCTCAAGCTCAATCTGAAGTTCGAGATCGAAGTGCTTTGCAAAAACCTCAGTTTGGACATAGCGAACGTGAAACCCGCCCTCTACCTGAAAGACCCGGAGAAGCTGCGTCAGATCGACTTCCAGCTGTCGCAGCCGAAGCAGCCCAAGGAGGCGGTGCAGCCGCCGCCGCCGGCGCCGCAGCCGATGTCGCAGCCGCTAGCGCAGCAGATGTCGGCGCCGCCGCCGCCGCTGCCCATGATGGCGGTCGCGTCCCTGGAGTCGCGCGGGCTGGCCGAAGAGCTGGCCACGGCGCCCACGCCCACCGTGGATCCGGCGCTCATGGCGGCCGGCCTGCCCGAGCCGCGCTTCAACTACCTCGACGTGAACGTCTCCTCCACCTCGGCGTTCGGACAGAAGATCACCTTCAACCCGCACATCATCCTCTTCCAGAGCTACCCGCACCTCAAGCAGTATGTGAAGCCGGCGATCGAGCGCAGCATCCAGGAGTGGATCCACCCGGTGGTGGACCGCTCCATCAAGTACGCGCTCACCACATGCGAGCAGATCATCCGCAAGGACTTCTCGCTGGACGCGGACGAGGGGCGCATGCGCACGTGCGCGCACCACATGATGCGCAACCTCACCGCCGGCATGGCGATGATCACGTGCCGCGAGCAGATCATCACCACCATCAGCACCAACCTGAAGACCTCCTTCCTGCCGGCGCTGCTGCCCAACACGCCACAACAGGTACGCACGGTTTTTTGTCTACTCACATCAAAGCGGTAAACAGACAGACTTGGAATCTCTAAATTTGTATACCTGTTTCCTTCAACGTAGCTTTAGCCATAATCCTCTATAAACTTTTCTCTTTGTAACACTATGACTTAAGGCAGCATAATGTATGTGTTCAAGTATCTGGTTGGTCCCTCATATTGTTCTACATCTTCTGAGTGACTTACAACCCTTACAAAACCATCTCTTCTGCGCAGAACGACCTCGTGGACTCCGCAGCCGCGGTGCTGGCCACTGAGAACATGGAGCTCGCGTGCGCCTTCATCCAGAAGACGGCCGTCGAGAAAGCCCTGCCCGAACTCGACAAACGACTCATGAACGACTACGAGATGCGAAAGATCGCCCGCCAGGAAGGCAGACGCTACTACGACCCCATTGTAGTCACCTACCAAAACGACAGGATACCCGAGCGCGTCAGGCTGCGCGTCGGCGGACCGACCGACCAACAGATCACAGTCTACGAGGAGTTTGCCTGCAACATTCCCGGCTTCATGACGGTCCGCGACGCCGGCATGTTCATCCCTAAACAAACAACACAGGAGCAAATTCCGCAGATGACTTTCGCCCAAGTCAACCCTACCCAGCTGTACGGCACGGACGAGATGACCGGGCTGATCTCTGCGGCGGAGTTGTTCCTCGCTAACACGATCTCGTCGGCGTCCCTGGCGGTACAGGCTGGCAATATGCACTCTCTGCTCGAATGCCTCATCATGGCGAGGCGCAACCGCGATATCGTCTCTGGCTGCACTCTGCTGCAAAAGGTAAGTGTAACAGATACAATGTAAAAGTAAATTGCAGTAAAGTATATACGTCTCCTGGACAAAGCTCAGTGTTAACTAATGTGTGTTCTCATCCTTCTCATTGTTAACAAGTGAGCGGTCGACTGTTCCGATACATCGCTAGTTAGTGGCGTGTCTGAACACGGAAAAGAAACAGTCATCATGATTATAATTATAATTTATATTGCACTCGACATCCAGCGTTAACGTCACATGCGTCAATCCCCAGGCGGTCGAAGGTCTGCTAGACGGCAACATCGTGCAGCCAGGCGCGACCAACGAACAGGTCGAGATGATGTCGCGCTACCGCGACCTGCACCTTCGAGTGCTGAAGCTGCTAGAAGACAACCGAGTGTACGGACACACCTGGACCACCAAACAGATCACCTGCTGCCTGACGGAGTGCCGGGAGGAGCTGAGATACAACCTGGAGGCTATCGACTGCCTCATAAGGAACCATCTGGTCAACTTGCTACAGGTGATTGTTAAGTCTGTGAGGAGGGTATATCGGCCTGCGCTTCGCAACGTTTGCATAAAATATGGCTGAGCTGACCGAATTCAAACTAACTAAACTAGTATACGAGATGAAGAAAGGAATGTAATCTACATATTGAAGTTCATGACAACCGCAACATCGCAGTCATGCATAGGCATAATGATAGCTCCGATAGGAGATAAAGTCGAAGAAGTAGGATAGTTCCATACTAATCCATACCCTTGCTACTCGTACTGGTACCTTCAACAGCAAAGAAACTAAGTGTATTCAACTTAGGCCAATAAACATTCCGGAAAGGTAAAACTTATCCTTTTTTTCCACAGTACGACATCGCCCTCGCCCACATGATGGACAACGGTAACAACTACATGGCCGTCGCGTACGCCATGCAACTCGTGCAGCTATACCTCGTGGACGACAGGAACAACGTGTTCATCAACGAATCGGACCTGTACCACACCACGGACATGCTCATCAGAATCACGTCCCACAGCCGGCAGCCGCCGCCGGAGGGGCTAGCGGCACTCATCGAGATGCTAAGGATGAATCAGGACCCCAGCGCGTATTTGGGCGAGCGTTCGCCGCTTGGGCCGACCGCCCATATTCACTCGGGCATCCTGCAAGTACGGGTGAGTGATGGATACACGTTAGCCAAATCGATCTAGCTTGCGCTGTCACTTGATGATGAAATTGTAGCATCAGGATTCAGATATCTTAGTCACTCACTAAGGTATCTGAATCCTGAGATACTAAGAATTAGTGGCACACGCTAGGACGTGAGTTGACGATAAACTCGATTGGTAAGGTTTGGTAACATTATTGCCGAGCCTGTTTCTAGGATATTCTCTGCCCATCTTCAGCAACATGTTTCCCCCAGGCCCGCGACTACGACGACCCGCCCGGCCTACAAGAGAAGACGGAGAGCCTCCTACGCGAATGGCGAAGCGTCCTCCTAAGCCCCCTCACCGAGATCGATATAGGCCAGAACTTCAACCTATACGTACACCGCATGAACATGAACGGAATCCTCAAGTCCGACGACATGATTACGCGGTTCTTCCGGATCGCGACACAGATGTGTATAGAGCATGTGTACCAGCAGTTGAGTGAGGAGCGAATGAACCCCCCTCCAGCGCCGCCTAAGAGGGACAAGTACTATGGGATGTGCGATTCGTTCATCAAGCTGGTGTCCTTACTGATCAAGAACACGGCTGATGGTGGAAACCCGACGCCGAAGCTCAATTTGTTGAACAAGGTACGTTGTTGTATTGTTGAACAAGGTATGTTGTTGTATTATGAATGGCAGTTAGGTTGGTTCGGAGAGAATATCAAAGAAATAACGTAATGATTATAACTAACTTACTTCTTATTGGGTAATATTGCAAAGCGAAATAACTGGTCAAGTGCGAGTCGGACTCGTGCACGAAGGTTTCCGTACCATTATCTATAAAAACGGCAAAAAAATCATGTCTGTTGTGTGGGAGCCCCTTTAATATTTACTAGCTTTTACCCGACTTCGTCCGCGTAAAGTAGGGTAATGCTTTTTTTCTAAATATGAATTCCTGTAACAATATACGTCTGATATTTGACGATAGCTCAGGCTAACACCGTCTTTTATGGTTCACAAAACACACAAAAGACATCTTCCATTCACATTCATATAACTATAACCCGTATAGTTTCTGAGAATGATGCTTGTTGAGAGTGATGCACATTAACACTGCCAATGCCTACCTAATAAATAAGCTCGCAAGTCTTTCCACTTCCACACACACAAAACACATCTTTTCCACTTCTTGGAAAACTAAGTTCTATTCGACCCAGCCATGGTTCTGGCTTATAAAAGTCGAGAAGGATTTTCGGAGACCAAGGGTATAGGTACCGCCATCCACGATGACGCGTGACGTAGCTATTTGCATCTTTGTCTTTCAGCAGAGTGCCTCGATGAAAAAGAAAGATGCAAATAGCTACGTCACGCGTCGTCGTGGATGGCGTTACCTATAGTGTCGTAACAGTGTAGAACCTTGGATGTGGCAACTATGCCGTTGACGACAATTCTGCCAATGTCAAGTCTAAGCTTGCACACGGTTGAAATTGAAGAAAATCAAGCTGTCTGTCTGTCCGTCCGTATGTCACAGCAACTTTATTCCGAAACTATAAGGATTACACAGTTGAAACTTGGTAAGCTTATATTAATTATTTACCATCTTACGACTTCTAGCAAGTATAATTACGACTGAGACTCAACACTTTATGTGCAGATCCTGGGCATCATCGCGGGCTGCCTGCTGCAAGACCACGAGGAGCATGGGAACAGCTTCCAGCAGCTGCCCTACCACCGGCTGCTGCTGGTGCTGTACCTCGACATGAACATGGCGGAGCCGGTGCTCGAGTCCATGAACTTCCAGGTGGGCCACAACACCTGGAACCATATCCCACCCCCACCCAACCTGATTCCGACTTCATTTCATAATGAGACAACGAAGAGGAGCAAGCCAATTGGTTAGTTTGGAATACCTGGAACCAGCAAGTGCAACATACAGGGTGTTTGGAGTATGGAGCGACAATTTTTGTGGGGAGTAGAGTACAATCTGAACATCTTTCAATGAGAAAGCGATTTGATCAAAGCAACTTTTTTTTGACATCTCAATACATTATGGGCCGCGCGGCTATCAGATGATTTGTATTGAGAAGTGGAAAATAAAGTTGCTCTGGTCAAATCGGTTTAATAGTGAAAGTTGTTCAGTTGTTCCCCAAAATGTTTTGTCGCTCCATACTCCAGACACCCGGTATAACAGAATGAATGGTAATGCCACCAACATTTGTTCAGTCTATAACATGAGGAGGCCTATACTCAACCGTGGGTCTCTGACAGGCTGATAATGACGATGAATTCCCCCGGCTGGTTCATATAACATGATGAGTGTTCCCCGGCAGATCCTGACCGCGTTCTGCCACACGCTGCGCATCATCCGGCCGAGCAACGCGCCCGGCTTCTGCTACGCCTGGCTCGAGCTGGTCGCGCACCGCGCCTTCATCAACAGAGTGCTGGCGGTCACGCCGCAGCAGAAGGTGAAACGACGATAGAAAGATGATGAGTGTTAGAGGTCTATTCGATGATCGCGTTATATTAGGACACCGCCATACGCCCGCTGAACACAGGCGGGTGATCGCTCCTCTATTTCACCCAATTCCCAGCGTTTGAGCGCTAGTTACTGTTGGTTCAGCTGATTTCCCTCCCAGAATCTACCTGTTCTTCTAATGAATTCTTTCGCTGATTTTGAGGTTTGCTAGGTTATCTTCGATAATGTTAGGGATGGCATCACGTTTAAGTAGATGACGCATTCTCCCAAAAAGTGCTAGAAGGTGAACCAAATAGTGTGAAGTTAGAACAGAGACTACTTCGTCGATCTCCCTATAACAAATGTAAACTTACTGCTAACAGCTCTGCAGTTTTGCAATATCTTGGACAAAGGAAAAAAGCTCTTTCTATAGAGAAAATGAAACTCCTAACAACTTTCCTTCCGCAGGGCTGGGGCATGTACTCCACACTGCTTATCGACCTCTTCAAATTCCTCGACCCGTTCCTACGCAACACGGAGCTGGCCGGGCCAGTCATGGTCCTCTACAAGGGGACCCTCAAGGTGCTGCTAGTCCTCCTGCATGACTTCCCGGAGTTCCTGTGCGACTACCACTACGGCTTCTGCGACGAAATCCCGCCGAACTGCATTCAGATGAGGAACCTCATACTGTCGGCGTTCCCGAGGAATATGAGGCTGCCTGATCCGTTCACGCCCAACTTGAAGGTAAGAGAAAGAAGTAAGAAGCGAAGTCGGTTCAGAAAGACGATGAGGTTTCGAAGGATTCGTTAGTACACGTAAAGTATCGTTGTAATCTGATCAATAGTTTTGTTAGACAGGCAGGATCTTTCTGGCAGCCAGTGACATTAACGGCGAGGCAATCTGAGCTGATAAAACCGCCCATAGTCACTATGGCTTTTCTCGTCGACGTAATGTTAATGTACCATCAGCAATCGTTGTGGAAGATCACTCGTACAACTTTTTCCTTTGCAGCTAACACATGGCGGTCATCGTTCTCAATTGAGACCGCATCTGTTGGGTGGGCTGCATGGGGAAAGAACCCTTACACAGTGATCTTCCACAAGGGTTGCCTATAGTACCTACAAAAGGACTTTATGTTTATAAACACGTAACGTTGAAAGAAAACATGTACAAAAGCGAGCAGACCATATCTCTAAAGAGATTTCTTCCAGCAAACCTAGGCATGACAAGAAGTTTAACAGGACTTAATATTATCCCAGCTACATCCAACCTCATTCCGATTTCACGAACAAAGAGCGTGTTCGGTGTTGTCAGGTGGACCTACTAGCGGAGATCAACCTGCCGCCGCGCGCGGTGATCAACTACGGCACGCTTATCCCGTCGCTGCAATTCAAGAAGGACCTGGACGCGTATCTGAAGGCGCGTGCGCCGGTCACCTTCCTCTCGGAGCTGCGGGGCAACATGCAGGTACCGTCCCCGTGGCCACAGTGAAGCAATCATCGTCCAATGTCCATAAAAGACCCGCTTTTGTTCTGCTTTTTCACTTTGCACCAGTTTTGAACTTTAAAACCAAGTCATATAATAGTGCTTGTTCTTCCGTAAACAATTAATGTAGCCCATTAATGTTCCCACCGAGCGGCACAAGCCTTTACCTGAATACGAGTAAGATTGAGCCATACTCCACCACGTTGGCTCAGTGCGGGCTGGTGGAGGGGTATCTGGCTAGTGGCCAACCCGACTGTCAGAAGATCTGCCCTAGGGCTTCTGACACACTACTACCATAGATTTACTAATAGATTACGTACAGAAGGTTCACTCCCGAACAAAAGTTTAGGTGCAAAAAATATATTTGCTATTGCTGCTGCATATGCTCGCATGCGAAATTTAAACTTATCGTATGACACGTGCGCTCATATTCCATTAGACACCGCTGACATGATGCAGATCACGCAGGGTTGCGAATCGCACTCAGTTGTTGTCACGCGGCTAGCCCGCGCACCGAGAGCCGGGCGACAACCATGTGACAAAGACCGACTGACGCGTATAGCCGGCCGTAGATACCTACTCAGCGAAGTGAAACACCCTGCTACTACCGGGTATCGATCGTAACCGGGACCTAGCTTGACGTGTCATCGGAAACACGGCAGCGCCCGAAACATGCCATCCTCCCAACCAGTAGCTTTCTCGGCCAAATGTTGCTGTACCCACACGACCGTCTCCGACGCGCGGATACCGCTCGGCCACGGCCTCTGTGTATGTGCCTGTATGTAAATGTGTTATGTCCGGCAGGTGGTCAACGACCCGGGCCGCCGCTACAACTCGCAGCTCATGAACGCAGTCGTGCTGTACGTGGGCACGCAGGCCATCGCGCACGTGCGCTCCAAGGGACAGACGCCGACCATGGCCACCATCGCGCACTCCTCGCACATGGACATCTTCCAGAACTTCACCGTCGACTTCGACTATGAGGGCCGGTGGGTGGACAGAGCTTTTTAGTTGCATGTTAGCCTTACCTACCTCAAGTAAATCCTGGCTCCAAAATCTAAGAGGGTGGTTCGGGATGAGCACGACATCCCCATTCCGGGCCGCAGTATCCCGTGAGCAGATTGCCGTAATGGCCGCCAACCTCCGATAGGAGATGGCACCCGAAGAAGAAGTTAGCCTTACGTGATTAAAACAAAAAGTAAAACTTAAAAAAACCGACTTCCACAAACCCTATATATGATTAGAAACGAATGACAAGTGTTTTTTGAGTTTAACAAACTGTAGCCCCCTATTAAGGATCGGAACCCAAAAAAATGCGACGGAGGCCGGGAAGGCGCATCCTTACATGTACATGAATGCCTCCAGGTACCTGTTCCTAAACGCGATCGCCAACCAGCTGCGCTACCCGAACAGCCACACGCACTACTTCAGCTGCTGCTTGCTGTACTTGTTCGCGGAGGCCAACAGCGAGTCGATACAGGAGCAGATCACGCGCATGCTGCTGGAGCGGCTCATCGTCAACCGGCCGCACCCGTGGGGGCTGCTGATCACCTTCATCGAGCTCATCAAGAACCCGGTCTACAAGTTCTGGTCGCACGACTTCGTGCATTGCGCGCCGGAGATTGAGAAGTGAGTCGTGATTTTAGGGAAGTGAGTGCTGGTAAATCGTTCGCACTTTTTTATAGAAAATATTATTTTGTGAGAGAAGGGCAATTTGAAACAAAATAGTTCTCAATACTCAATATACTTTATTGCACACAAATCAATACATTATGACAATCAAAAATGGAAATAACATGTACAAAGGCGAGCTTATCTCTATCAAGAGATTTCTTCCAGCAATCCCAGGATGGAAAGGAGAAATAAATCAACAATAAGTAGATCCAAGTGTTTGTACACTTGTAACATAAATTAGTACACACAAATGTAAATAGTTACAACAGCTGTAACGTTGTTGGCCAATAGTGAGCTATAGTATAGACATGGGGAATAGTATAGACATACCAGCCCATAGCCAGATCTGGGCCCTGAAATAACGGTAGATAGTCCACCACGTCATCACCATCACCAGACACCATCGATACGGTCCGAGAGACGACCGTGAGCCATGATAAATATTTATATTTTTTATTGACCCTTCCTCTATTGTTCTCGCAGGCTTATCTTATACTTCTGCGTAGACTCATTCAGTAGGTATTGTCAACACACCTCCTGATCTAACTGTCTGCCTTTCAATCAAATCTATTTAGGCGTGTTTCAGCGATAGTCTGTTAGTAAGTTATTTTACAAGAGCTACGTTTGTTTCAGACTGTTCGCCTCAGTGGCGCGGTCCTGCATCGTGGACAAATCCTCGGTGGGCGTTCCGGACCGCGACC
>OY735254.1:7173516-7227488 GCA_963457715.1 Argyresthia albistria | reverse complement strand
TTTTGCTGCGTAATGTGTTAGTTGGTATTTCGCGTAATGTGTTAGTTGGTATTTCGCGTAGTTGGTATTATGCGTCTAAAGGCAGCCGAGACTGGCCGAGGGCCACCATCATATGATATGAGAAATATTTGTGTGTATGTATGTAACGGGGTAACGATATATGTATGTTTTGAGTTCTAGAAAAAGGCGCTGTAGTTTTTGATGGCAAGGGGTTTTTGGGGGTAAAAATCGATTGAACTAGGTTTCATAACTGAAATAAAATCACTTATTTCCGAGTTTTCATGCTTTTCTCAATAGGATGGGCAATCTCACTTTAGTTCATTGAAAATAAGGCACAAATTCCAATGACAATCAAAAATTTAGTTTCTCATTGCGACTTCATATCACGTGACGTGACACGTTTTGGCGGGTATTCTCGAAGAATTGACACAAAAAGGCTGAAAGATTTATTTCTTTGCCTGTGACTAAAACTCATGAGGAAAACAAAATGCCTGTTTACTTCTCGTTTGCAGATGTTACAGAGCAGCATATTGATTGATGTTAATGCAGTCTGATGAATATGAAATATAATATTTTATTGTGTTTGTACCACCAACCACCGAGCGAAGCTCGGTTCCCAGATATTTAGAGTTCCATTGCGGCGGTTCCATTGCCAACTGTTTCGAGCCAGACGCGCCCGGCGGCGGGCGGCGGCGGCGGCGGCGGCGGGACAGGTTCGCTCGCCCGTCGCCGCGGCGCTGCCGTCGCCCAGACCACCTGCCGTCCACTCTCGCGCCGCACGCAACCACCTCGGACTCGCTACACACTTCTCACTTGCACCCACAGCGGTAGAGAGAGACGGAACAACAAAACCGTAGATTACTCGGCCACCGTCGTCGGCGGGCGTCGGTCGGCCACCACCGCCGTCGGTTCCGTTATGATTCAGGGACGCCGCCGGACCAGGCTCGACTCGATTCATATTCACAACATAACCTCATCGTATCGTAACAACACAACATTGTGTGGTGGTGAAGTGTCTTCTGTGGTCTACGAAACCGGTGGATTTCTCTATATTTATCTGGTGAGTTATAATAACAACGTTTTAGATTTTACTGTCTTCAGTTCAGTACTGTGTTTTGTTTGGTTTCTTTGAAAATTACGATGATTGTTAGAAATATGACAGTTGCGTTGCGAAAGACTGCGTTCGCCCGTTCGCCGCTTCCCTCCGCCCGGTGCGATGTTTTGATAGCGATAGGTATTAAAGTACTAAGTAGGTAGGTTAGGTACCCTATCAACGAAAGTAGTACTTACCTAACTACTTTACAAGTTAAGAGCTCAGAATAAAGTTATTTTGCTGTACTTATTTTTTACACTAAAAGTTTTATGAATTTTAGTATACCTACTTAGGTAGGTACTAAAAATATAAACTCTACACTTACAGTCTCCAAGCTTGTGTTTACTTCGTAAAAAAACTTCTAAGCGCGCCAAAGTGATCCTTGCAGCCTTTACGGAGTAGGGTCAATTTGCGTCAAAGGGTGGTTATCCTTGAGCGAAAGCGAGCGACGCAGGCGCCGCGCCGCGCCGCCGCCGCCCCCTCCCTTCCCCCTCACTCCCGGGCGCGCGGAGGCATCATCTGTGACTAAAGAGATAGCTCTTTTCGGGATACAAACTGAAATATGGAAAAAAAACATTCCCCCCCTCCCCCGCCACTGGCTCACCCCCCCACCCTCAGGGACTTTTAGTATGCTCATCTGGACACCTCAAAGAATAACTATCAATTTTCTAATCTATACGAATTATTCGGTCTCATTTCCTATGGAGTGACGTACTGGACCCATTGAGAGTATTTGAGAGGGGGCGTAGACCGCGTAGACATGGCGTAGACAGAGAAAAGAGGGGGCGTCGCCACAGATTACTAAATAGTTATTTACTACAGTAATTGTGTTCTGTGCTTACTACGTAAGCGTCGCGTCGCGTCGAGTCTGGGCTACAGGCTCACCTCTACCGAGCCTCTACCTCTACCAAACAGCCATCTGTCGGCTACAAAGGAGAGGACCTTATTCATCCAGCATTCCAGCCATGCTTCTTTTGTGGCTGTTCGAGGTCCGTATCGCTTCACCTACTTCTGCGGCTAACCCATAGATGGCGGGAGCAGTTATTTGCAGTTTTGCACAGCACACATTATGCCTCCACTTCACATAGAGATGCGTCTGCAGACGTCATCTGCCGATGCATCCGGCGCGGCGATGTGAAAAGGGTGTGATTTGTGCGTCGTCTGTGGTAGGTATTTATCGTCGGCTGATGCGTCCGCTTTGTTTCGGTTTTTTGGCACGCATCAAAGGACGGACGGACGTTCGGACGTTAGGCGTGTGAGTGTGACCATACATCGGCAGACGCGGAGTGGCTTTTAATCAGTTCGCTCGCGTTAAGACACACGCGGGCCAATCTAACAATAGCGAACAATTAGATGTGAAAGCGAGAAAGTAAAACGTTAATGTGCGAGTGCGTGTTGCGTCTTTCGAGGATGAACAAAGACTGATCGACCTACAGTCTGTAGTACAGACGTTCGTCAGATATGTTGACAGGACAGCTCGTGGGTATTCATCTGCGGATTCATCTCTGCGACGGCCTCTGTGGCGCAGCGGTTGCACGTCTGCCTACCATGCAAGAGGTCCCGGGTTCTGGGGAAAAAAAAAACATCATGTCTTGGATGTTTACCTACTACATGTTTGTGATGTCGCTGTTTCTGGTTCCCACGACACAGGGTATCCTAGTGTGGGGCCAGAAGCAATGTATGTGCCTGTATGTATGTATGTGTATTATTGTGTATGTATGTGTATCTGCCTGGAGTCCGCAGACGCATCTCTCTATGTGAAGTGGAGGCTATACATCATATAGAACGAAGTCTTACTCATAGTAGGTACGGGGCCGTTGTTTTGGCACGTCTCGGGACAGGACCCGAGGTGCCAAAACAAAGGCCCCGTACTATACTTTATTGAAACTACCTGGCAAGGTACCTACCTACCCATCCATACTACGAGACCCATTTTTTGCTATTTCTGACCCTATTTTTCACTCCTCGCTGCGTGACCATTTTCTATTCTGGCCGCCGAGAGAATGCGATCCTGACACATGTATATAAAATAATATAAATGTCCCTGCCTGTTCTGCGCTACTTTTCACTCTATCTTACTTGTGCGGCCAAAATTATAGTATGTATGAAGACTGGTATTACTATCGAGTGCTCCGTGGTCTAGTGGGTTTCACCTTGCTTCTCACGCAAGAGATGCAGGTTCGAATCCCGGTGCTGACCATGTACCAATGAGATTATTAATTTGTCTTAAGTACATTATCGGACACTCCGTGTTTCGGATGGCACGTTAAGCTGTAGGTCCCGGCTACTATCACTACTTCGTAGTATGTAGTAGTCGTAAAAACCCCTCCACCAACCCGCACTGAGCCAGCGTGGTGGAGTATGGCTCAATCTTACTCGGATCCGAGTAAAGGCCTGTGCCCCTCGGTGGGGACATTAATGGGCTACATTTACATTTACTTTACCCTCTTTCCCCCCCTCCCCCTAAAATGGTCACGTAATATGGGTACCTACGTTCCCTATCTTATGATGATTATAGCATCATCAAATTCATCAATCGTCATCAGAGGCGCCAACTAAACTTTCTATACATTATGAACATAGGTATCAGAAATGTTTAGTTTGAGCACAGATACTATAATATTTTTGAGCCAAGCGCGCAGTCTAAGATCAACTCTGATCATTGATCAAAAGTAGGATAGAAAAGATAAAGATTGCACGTGAAAAACTTATCACTCGCTAGAACACTAAAATATATATTAGATTTGTCGTTTGTCCATATGCACACATTTCCGCAAATTCAGATATTTGTAACTACTACTTTTTCATTATTATTTACAAAAAGCCTACAGATAGTCCGACATTCATAACATATTATTTAAGATTCGATATCAAACTAAGCTAAAACACTTGCTAAGATGTTTAAAATTACATGTTTGCAGCGGGGATGGCTGCACGTGGCGGTTATACAATAAATTCAGCATTTCAACTTTGACGTCGAAATTATATTTTATTAAAGTTTATAAATATAAAAGTTTAATGAGTGGTTTGTGCAGTGTGCAGACGCGGGGCACGATAGTGTTGTCTTGTGAACTCGAAAGGGGAGTTAAGCGGATCAAGGTTCGGAAATATAAACTAGCTTTGCCACGCGGTTATCCCCGCGCGCAAACCGTCTTTTCAATTTCATATTAGTCCGAAATCCAACTTTCAATAGAGTCAGTGCGACTAATTCAAGAGAGGCTACTTACTGAACACAATTTCCTCATACAAGTTTCACACTAAATGCGTATTTCGGCTGTTGACTCTGAATGAATCAGCTGTTGCTTTGACGTCCATGTTGCAATCTGATGTGTAATCAAAGGGTTGACTTTCGATAGGCATTTATTTTGACTATGCATTATTTAAATCATTATCTACCATATTTTTTACCCAATAAAAATAATGGGTAGTATTTAAACGAGTGACTGTAAATTAAAATTTTAAGTGACACAAATAATTAATTTAGTTTATTGTATTACTAAGTGAAAGACTGACTGCGAGTGACGAGAAATCAACAGAACAGCAACTTAAAAACATTAATTTGTGTTACTTAAAAATTTTAAGTAACACAAATTAATGTTTGTAAGTTGCTGTTCTGTTGATTTCTCGTCACTCGCAGTCAGTCTTTTAAAATACAAAATGAGAAGCTTCATAATATTTGAGCGACCTAATAATTGATTGAGTGGCAACGTTACGTCCTGCATCTTTATTGGCAAATGGTTTATTTATACTGAGCGGCATTTTGTGTTTCGAATAGAAAGACTACGGTCGCACGGTCGTTTTTTCTATGCTATAAAAATGACAGTTTCAGTCAGAAACTGCCTAACCTATATAGCAACCAGTTCGGTTTTGTGAAATTACATGGGGTCGCCTCGCTCCGCTTCACTCGGCTCCGGGTGGTACATAAAGTTGTGACCTAAACATAACCTATCTATAGTAAAGCACAGAAAGTGACCTAAAGCAACCAAATTTTATATAAAAATCGTTTCAAAATAAAAAACATAAAACCTCAATAGAATATCAGTAGGTAGGTAACCAATAATCATTAATAAAGAAGCTTACAAAACGGTGCTTAAAGTGAACTTTTTAGTAGCTCGTTATGTGAAACCTAAATTGGAAAAATCGTCTCTATCATAAATTGAAGTTGCCCTCTCTGTATTTCTAGTCGCTCACCTAGTAATTTGGTCGCACGGCTAGAATTTAAAATGCCCACTTTTTATAAGCTCGTTTTGGATTTTATTATTAATTAATATTCGTCGTTAGTAAAGTTAATTTTTCGCTTACTTCATGCCGCTCAAGTTATTAAAACAGGTTCTCATCATCAGTCACTTTTTTTATTCGGACGTTTTATAGTCCCCCAAAAACAATGAATTGGCTTTTATTAAAATACGATAGTGCGATGTGCTCTACTAAAAAACAAACATCCGGACCAATTGTAAACCTCCTCCTTTGGGAAGTCGGTTAAAAATAGTGTATCGGCCGAAAATGGATAATTCAAAATACTCGTTTGGACTAAGGTTTTCTAAACTGGAAGAACGTAGGCAACAAGTACCTATGTATCTACTTATTTTTTCAGATTTCGAAACGTTTTAGTTCCAATAAGATGGTCTCGTACATGTCCAATTGCGCCACAGCAAAGGTCCCAAGCAGGAGAGCCCAGTGCTCACATCAAATCTCCTGTAACTGAATATAGGCACGCGCTTTCTGTTAGTACTTACTAAGACCGCCCTTATACGCCAACTGTTCATTTCAGAAGTTTGTGGCAAATTGACGTCAAATTGACAATAGTCCTATGGAGTGCCAGAGAGTCACGTAAGTATTTATTTTGAAATAGTGTGTATTTGTACCTAAACTCTTTTTTACTAACTTTATAAATCGCATATAGTAGGAACGTGTTAGCTTGGCAATAGAGAGCGTTGATCTTTACTACCACTTACTACCACTGACTTTACTGATATTTTGGATAGCGATGTATCAGTTTTCTTAGTAAACGTATGCGACATCATCGCTAGAGTATCGGTGTACAAGTCAAGACCTTGGAATGAACGTGATTTGTACTCCGATACTCTAGCGATAACAATGTCGCATACTTTTACTATGAAAAGCGATACATCGCTATCCAAAATATGAGTACAATGTTAGTCTAGATCATCGCTCTCTATTGCCAAGCTAACGCGTTCCTACTATAGCAGTCAACCTACTATAGTTTGCAAAACATAGCTTGACTCTGACAGATGTCATCGCAAAACACGCCTATCAAGTACCGTGTTTTGTGGGGAGGCAGTCGCTCACGTCCGAAGGAATTACTTGGAACCCACAGCCCTTCACGTCCTTCCCGGGTAGTGCTAACGAGCGACAAATCATCATCATCATAGTCATCAAATCATCTCGAGACATTATACTTAATTTCCAGGTTCTCAAATGAGAACCTGACCACTTGACACTGGCAAAATTAACCTCAAAAGAGGTTAGGACGCCATTAATAAAAAGAAGAAGAAGAAGTACCGTGTTTTGCAACGGTGAAATCTAAAGATTTGGGTGGTTCGGAATTCTTAAGTGGGACTCGCACAGCGATTATTTTTTGTCAGTATTGAAGAAAGAAGACAGAATATTGTTTATTCCTATATATTCCAATACTTAAATAGAATGCCTCCCTATCATGCATGAGAGAAATGCTGATTTTGTTGCGAACCTGTCTGTACAGACTGAAATTAATGATCTCTGTCGCTGGATTCTAACGCGTTCCTTATAAAGTTTTCGTTGCCAAACTAAAGGCGCCCTATTTTCCAGCAGTCACTACGAAGATACAGGGAGTTTAAATCACTAAGTTGTCTCGCAAAACGATCCTAATAACAGGTGAAGCCTGTTTAGCTGTCCAATGCATTTGTATTTGTGCCTCGGCTAATGTTAGCGAGGGCTTGACATCAATCAAAGCGCGTTTTGTACTCGAATATGTATTATTTGTGGGTGAAATTTATGAGATAGAATTATATGGTCGGGGGAGCGATGCACAATGCGTTTACTCACACTGGCCGGACGACCAATCGACCATGTTATTATTTTATACAGGGTGTTTTATACGTCAATATACATAGTTACGGTACGAGGTATAAGTAGACATTCGGAATATCTTTAGCTATGTAACTGAAGTGATCGAGAAACGTTATTTTTGGTGTTGGAACCCAATTGTTTGAACTGCTGCTCAAATAAAACATGCACTCTATATAATTTTGAGTATCAGTTAAAGTTTGTGTTGGCAGTAGTGAATCCGAATGATATCAAGAAAATTCAACAATATTCCCTCCGTTGAAAAGTAATTTCTAACGCCCACCCTTACACTTGATATCCAAATCTGTTAGTTCAGCGGATAAATTAGATTTTTACGTACTAGGGTGCTTGTGCTCAATGCACCATAAAACCACTGGCAAAAATTTGATGAGAAAATCTTTACGGAATACGGAACCCCGTCGGGTTGGCGACGAGTTTGGGCTCTCTATGACCCTCTGCGGGACCGCAGGGCGTGCTCTGCGGGTCCCCAATTTTCTAATGTTAGTAACATTGTAAAGTTTGTATCGAATTCGATTCAGCAGTATTTAGTTATACTAATTCGCTCGCATAACCCCTGTCGCGCGGCGCCGGCGCCCCGGTGTGGTGTGTTGCTAAACTAATTAATAGATATTGCAATTAGGTTTTGTCACAACTTTAAACTTGTCGGGCCAGAAGTCCTATAGGTAGTACTGCGCAAACCAAATAAACAATCATAGCGTCACTATTTTTCCCATACGGGTTGGCAGAGGCATCATTATTACGGTTAGCCACTATTAATTACGGTATAGCTGTTTCTTAATTTGGTCAACCTGGGCGAAAATTTCACTATAGCTTGTAAAACATAGCTTGATCTTTGCGACTTTGATGACATGATTAGACCAGGGGTATAGTTTTGTGACAACTGTCACAGAGACTATTTACAAACTATAAACGTATTGACACAATTATTTTACTTGAATATCGATTAAATGAATTTGAATGTCAATATTTGGTTAATGACATATTCAACTTAATATAACGTCAGGTTTTTAGGGTTCCAATCCTTAAAAGGAACCCTTATTTATAGGATCACTTTGTTGTCCGTCCGTCAGTCTGTCCGTCTGTCCGTGTTTCACGACCTTTATATCGAGAATGCGTAGACGCATGCTAGGCACTCAATAAGGGAGGAATTCAAAATAATCAATATACTTAATGTAACCTGTCAATACATTTCTCAAAATAATAAATATACACCAGAAAAAACATAGGTTTACTTAAAACTTTAGGTCATAATCATAGTATTAGCACTAGAAATAGAAATAAGATTGCTATGCCCGCGTTCAGACTCAGTAAGGTTGCTAATTATTTTATGGAAGTGTGTTAGTTTGTATAATAAAATACCTAACGAAGCAACGGACCTACCAGAAAGGAGGTATAAAAACTATGTCAAAAACGGTCTATTAAAGAAGTCTTATTACAGTGTAAAAGAATATTTAGATGACAAAACTGCGTGGTCTTTACCATCTCGGCGGCGCACAGAAATCCAAAGAGGGGCAATGGACTGACTGAGTACGTCTCTCTTCGGTGTATTTCCTTAGACATAAGTAGAAATACATAAAATTGTATTTTTAAGGCCCTCACATATTTTAAAAGAGGTACGGGAGAGTTTGCTCCATCCCTAAGCCCACAACTTCCGAACGGGCGGTAGTATACAAAAATATTAATATTATATTGACGTTGACTAAGCAAATCTGTATGATTTTATGGTCAATAAAAAAAATTGACTTAGGCGGTGACTTTGACGTATCAAGCTGAAATTCATATCAATTGTTAAGGTCTGTGGTCACTGGTCGCATAAAACCGTGAAAAATCAACCTTCTAGGTCAACGCAATCGAACGCTACGACTGTTTATGCAGTAATCGCAATGGACCCAAAACCTATAGGGTACTTCCGGTAGGCCTACCTACAAGCATGAAATTTGACATAATGCAAGGTCTTATAGCGCAAGTAAAGGGAATAATCTGAAAACTGTAGATTTCTGTTTTTCTACAAAAATATTCAATTTGGTTTACATGGATGACATCATACTTTAGTTTTTTATGTGGAAACCTAATTATACATGTTACACTCTCCAAGTGTGATCGGAATCCTTGGTGCGCGAGTCCTACTCGCACTTGACCGTTTATTTCATATGAGGTTGCAGAGGCGCCATTGTGCCCAATTTTAGCCAAATATTCATTACTCAATTTGTGTGTGGGGGCTTACCCATTGCCGTAGCTTCGACAAGCTTCTTCTACAAAGATAAATATAGATATCACAAGAGACCCTGACGTTTGCCACAAAAATATATAAATGGCTAATCTTATACATGTCCGAATCCAAGTAACCGAATCATAATATGTAAAAGTAAAGTAAATGTAGCCCATTAATGTCCCCACCGAGGGGCACAATCATAATATGTATAACATAAAATACAAAATGTAGTCGTAATAATAGCCAGCTACTTCGCACTGGTTTCGGTAACCGGGCCCTGCTTATATCGTGGGCGCTTGAAGCGAAACGATTCTCATATGTATTATTAAAAAAATAAAAATAAAATCTGCAGATACCTAAAAGAAACCAAGGAGAGGCGGGAATCGCCTTAAACCCCGGTAGCACAAGATTGCAGCGCCGATTATTAAGTAAATACTTGTCTGCAATACTATGTAATCTACCTCTTTATTATTTTATTGTTGGTGTTTCTTGAAAGTTTACAGTTAGCTGACTGGCGCATAAATGAATAGGTTTTTTCGTATTTATTTAAATGTTTACCTTTTAAAAAACTCCACGTCGAAAGTACAAACTATTAGAATAATCTGGGGCCCTTATTCAATAGACTTGTTATCATATTATATTATTATTCTGATATTTTTTCTTTTACGTACAGCCTCGCAATTCGCAATATTAAATAATAATAAGCCAGAGCCTCGATCACGAACGTTTTCGAGATCGTAAAACGTTTTCGGGAACGCAGGAAATTGTATTTTATGTCATAAATAATAAGAATCAAGAAATAAAAATCAGAAATTATGAAAGAATAAGAATCACTGACATTTGACTTTTCGATAGTTTTCTATCGAATCTTTGTTCGTGATTGGGCTACAGATAAAAACTTAAAAAAAACTGGTGAACGAGGAACACAATATAAAAGTGTAGCCATCATTTAATTCAGCATTAAATTGCCAAGCTATACACATTAAAATTGTATTTCGAAATTGAATTGTAAAACGCTGTGTCGACGTCTGCACTGCATTCATATCAAGCTATTTCAGTATGACTTATGTGACGCTGTGACGCGTGGCGGTGGTAAGTGGCTGAGCATTGTGTATGTACTTGCAAATTGAAATTGACACACATGTGTTCAAAGCAAAACACGATCAATATGCCAGAGAACACAGAAAACAGAAAAGTGAATGACCCCCCAGACTCGGTGATTTTAAAGATGGAGCCATCCCCATACCTACCGCAGGTAGGTACATTGATTTACATCATGCGCTAATCAAACCATCTGTCATCATGAATGAAATGATGTAAAATGCTTTGGTGATGAGGACGTTACCCCTACACAAATTATTTACCAAGAAAAATAAAAGTTAGCAAAGCATTCGAAAATTACAAAGTCTATAAAATTTATAATATCGTTTGTTCAAACTGCATTTTAACGTAATACATTTATGCTCCGCGATGACAAAATATATGCCATTTCGCATCATGGGTAAGCATTACCAATGACATGTTATTGTGTATGCGCAGTTAATTTTGTCAAATGTTATGAATTTTGATAGTTAATACTTATTATGTATGGTCAATTGGTAAACCTACCATATCGTAATAAAAGTAAAAAAAAGTTCTAGACGCAATAGTGCATATTTACTTAGTTATTTTTAAAACGAACGAACGAATGAACTTTTTTATTTTAGTATTTGACGTAGATTCGAAGTATTTGTCAACAAATAGGTACCATGTAATAATTAAGGCTTTTAATTATAATAATAAATAAAATTTAATAACTGGCCAAGTGCGAGTCGAACTCGCGCACTAAGGGTATAGACGCCAATTAATTACGTTTAATGTATGAGACCCCCTTTAAAAATAATATCTAACTATTTAATTCAATAATTTATTTTTAAAGTGAATAATACACTCAATATTTTGTGAATATTTCAAGCGTCTACCTGTTACCATTATCAATATCGAGCAAAAAACACGATTGTTGTATGGGAGCCGCCTTAAATATTAATTTTATTCTGTTTTAAGTATTTGTTGGTATACTTTATTGTTATAGCGGCAACAGAAATACATAACCTGTAAATTTTTTAACTGCCTAGCTATCACGGTTCATGAGACACAGCCTGGTGACAGACGGACGGACGGAAAGACGGACAGCGGAGGCTTAGTAATAGGGTCCCGTTTGGCAGTCTTTGGGTATGGAACCCCAAAAATTATATTTATAAAAGTAAATGGATTCGTGAATTTAACAGACACTTCATAACGCAGTCGATTTATTAATTGTGTCATTTTTTGTTAAAGGCGAAATAACAATGTCCTGAAGTATCAGACATCCAACTTAGGAGTTATGCAATTGACCAGTCGATTAGGCATCGCTTTCTCGAGTGGATCTTTCTCGAGGCCAGGGCATGCGGCAGCCTCCACGATCATCCGCTAACGGCGCCCAATCACGAGGCCACCCCGTAATTCATGCAAATCGTATAGATGTAAAGTATCTAATTCGACCTGTCTGAAACAAAAACAAGCCGTAATGTTCGGTGTGCGTCCGCGCCGGCTACCGAGTTGCGGCAGGGCCCTCATTACCCGCACAATCAAATCATAAGTAATTTCAATAAATAACGTGGATGCTACGGCCCTAGCTATACTTACCCTGCCCTTTTTCTTTATAATAAACAGTTGGAGAGCACGCGCGGCGAAAGCGGCTGAATCGCGAAATTGATATGTTTAGCAGTGTTTCTCACGATCGCACAATATACACATATTGTATACAATAAGTATACATAACATACATTCAAAGTTTTTTTTCCTGATTACAATTATAAGAGAGAACGGTTGAACGGCCTCCAGCGATGGTATCATTTTGTGTTATATGTTAATAACAAGGGAAAGCGTGTTTTTATTGCGATTTTTTTTTCAACGCCCTATCGACTAAAGATCGGCGCCGCGACTAGTTACGTACGGATTTTATTAGTTGTTAGAGTTTTTGTACGTCTACGGTAATAAAACTAATTAGAAGCATATACAATGTTGCTGCCGTGCCAACTGGGGCATTTTTACTTGCAATAATGTAGATAGTTCTATAAATAAACATAAATAATTCATTGGTCTACCGCTCGTCTAACTACCATCTATATCTATAGTGTGGCGTGGTGTTACAATTGAGTATAAGCAAGCATGTATAAGTAACTTACTTCTTGCAGACATAAATCTTGTTTCAAGACAGTTCAGTTCAGTGACTTATTTTATTATCATTTTACCCGGTGTTAGACAAACATAGTCGCCTGCCAATTGAGGTGTGATAGGGTTCGGTTTAAAATGCCGCGGAACTGTCCACAAAAACAAACTTGTCAATACAGTGGACGGAAACAAGACGTTGTTTTGATAACGAGTAAGGAGTATATGTAGAAACTATTGAATTATTGGTACATACATATAATAAAACATAGGGTCACGATGCCGTTTCCCAAATGGGGTGGGAGAGGGGTCGTGCCTACGCAAGAAATTAATATGGCGTTAATTGTTCCGTTAACTAATGATAGATGGGGGGGTACCTACTAAAATAATTTTAGCAAATATACGTGGAAAGAATCACCAAACAGTAATTGAAACTACCTATTTTAATTAGACGTCCTCCCCACGCCAAATTAAAGCAGGAAAAGCAAAACAATTCGCAATGGAATGGTAACAAAGCCGTGTCCTTGTTCCGCTGTTCACATATTAAATTCTGATATAGCGTGTTGAAAACCCGACTCGCGGTTCCTTGTACATGGCATGATTAATCACGGAGATAACTTCGCCAATGAAGGAAGGAACCGGGCTACATTTATATTTTGTGACAAAATACCTCGCAGTTTGATCCAGACATAAAAACTCAAACAACCCCACGCGTAGGCGCGGGATTTCGATGGCCGATATCGATATCGATGCTAAATTCCAGTTAGACACTTAGTAACTGCCAAAAGAGGCTAGCCAGGAAGACGACATCAGACCATGACGATGATCAGTACAATTGACCGAAACATTATAAGTAAATAAAGTCTACAATTCAACATTTTCGTTGCACAGATTTATGCATCAAAGTGAATAATTCGGTTATTATTACTGACCAGTGATTATTTATAATAACCTCCCTAACTTTATCATAGTGAGAGGGATAAGGCAGAATTTCTTACATTAACCGGTCATCTATACTTCTGTACTTATAAAATCCAATGTCCTGACTGACTGATAGATCATCGCACAGCCTAAACCGCTGGACCTATTATCATGAAACTTTGCACAGGGCTTCCTTATGCACCGTAGCAATCCACTAAGAAGGGATTTGGTGAAATTCATCTCCCAAGGGGGGGAAATGGAGGGTTACAGTTTGTTTGAAACTCCAAAACTACTGGACCTATGAATCTCATTTTTGGCAGGTAGGTAGTTTATAGGTGTATGTCCTCAGTATAAGTATTCTATCGATATCGACATTCGCACGTTCTCTCCCTATCGCCCGCGCCAACTCCACATTGGAACAGTTGCCGCTCCGCTTATCGCAGGCGTTTTACATTTTTATTGCGAGCGGATACCGGCTAGCCCGGGTTCGTACGGACATTATTATTTCTACCTCGCAATTATTGTTTTGAGAAGTCCTGCGGGATCCGCCTAGTTGTTGACCAACAACACTGAACAATTTATGCGTTTGTGATATATGGGGGTGGGGATTTGGAAGAACAGTTTTTTAGGGTTCAAAAGGAATCCTTATAGGATCCCTTTGTTGTCCGCCTGTCTGTCTGTCTGTCTGTCTGTCTGTCTCTGTGTCAGGACCTTTTATATCAAGAACGCGTGGACGTATCAAGCTGTGTTAAGGCATGTGGTCACATATACCTAGCTGTGAAAAAATCAACCTTCTAAGTCAACGCAATCGAACGCTACGACCGTTCCTAATTACACGTGTAATGCTGTCCCAAGTGTGATCGGAATCCTTGGTGCGCGAGTTCTACTCGCACTTGACCGTTTATTTCTTATTGCTTCGATTTTCGGTATGCTCATATACATATACTCGTATCTAGTATATACTATAGATGAATGATGAATGACCGTAGAGCAAATTATACTATAGATGTATAATAATTTGCTCTACGGTTCATATACGAGTAACTATGAGGTCCGGTAACCAGCTCGAAGCTCGACCATCCATTTTTGAGGCACATGTCTACATAAAGGTCATCCATCACTGAGATGAGAGGCTTGCTAATTATTTTCAACCGACTTCAAGAAAAGGAGGAGGTTCTCAATTCGACCCGTATGTTTTTTTTTTCTATGTTTGTTACGCGATAACTCCGCGAATTATGAACCGATTTGAACAAATCTTTTTTCGGCGTATAGGTAATACCTCAAGGGTGGTCCCATTGACACCAGGTCAGGATCTGATGATGGGATCCTGGAGAAATCGAGAGAACTCTTCAAATTTTATAGGCAGACCTATAGTGATTTTTGTGTTTTTCATAATAACTCGTGCAAATGCACACGGTAAGCATAATATTGTGATGCGGAACTGCTGATGAAGACCACATATGGCCACCAGATCTGCTCAATACTAGGTACAAATACAATGCGTGGCTGAAGGGCAGGCAACGCATAGCCTAAACCGGTGGACCTAGAGCCATGAAACTTTGTACAGGGGTTCCTTAGTCGCGTGGGGTAGCACTGATATAGGATTTGACAAAATTAATTCCCCAAGGGGGGGGGGATAAGGGGTTACAGTTAGTATTAACCTCAATCTAATCAAATAGGGTTTGTGGAAGTCGGTTTTTTCTAAAGTTTACTTTTTGTTTCAATTATCTTAAACAAGGGCGGTTCTACAATCCGCAGTTCGCCAAGTATCACACTGTCACTGTCCTGAAATAAGTTGTAGACCTGTAGATCCCGGCTTCCGTACAGGAACCGGAAGCGCTCGTTGGCCGGTCGGGGCTCCGCTACCGGTCGGGGCTCCGGCGGCGGCGGCCCGGGGCTCCGTCGCGTGTCCCCGCCCGCCCACGACGGGCAATATCCGCGCGACAACTTATGCGGGCCAATTTATTTGCCTACGGAGGAGTTACACGGCGGGTTACATTAGGTGATATGTCAAGGCGTCCCTAGATAACAATTACAACATACCGTCACGCCTTTTCCCATACGGGTTAGCAGAGGCACCATTGTGCCCACTTGCAGGAAGTGATTCAATACTCCATTTTGCGTGACAGGGGGGCTAGCCCATCGCCGCACCTATGGAAGGTTTACTCACGATGTTTTCCATCACTGTTAGAGTGTCCGTATGTACTTAAGATAAATGATTACCTTATCTCATTGGTAACGGTCAGCACAGGGATTCGAACCTGCACCTCCTACGCGAGAGGCAAGCATGAAACCCACTAGACCTCGGAGCTCTTTTAAATATTGGTGCAGTCCAATTCTAATGCAGATTTGACAACAATCTCTTGACTTGGGTTGGATCGAGGGTAAGTCGGGGTTAAGAGCGGGTAGGCCTTGGCCACAGACATTACAATACTTTGCCTTGGCCCAGCAGTGAGAAACACTACTGGCCACCAACGCATTTTTTTTTACTGGGAACAGGGAAATCAAAGTGTGAGCTGTCCACGCTATTCGGTCGTAAGTGGTTCCTGACACAGGCCCACTCGGCCGTAAGTGGTTCCTGACACAGGCCCACTCGGCCGTAAGTGGTTCCTGACACAGGCCCACTCGGCCCTAACAGGTTGTCGAAGATGAACATATATACATATAGAGACCACTCATTAATCATTATACAAACCTATATCGTTTACCTTTTATGAAAATCGCTGTAGTAAAAGTACTTATCTGCAAAAGTACATGTAATGTATGTTGGGAGGCTTGCAAGAACGAATTTGTAACATGACATCATTACCTCCAAGATATACAAATGACGTGGTGTTCTTACACATACCTATGTACCTATACTTTATCCAATATGTATATTCATCAAGCGCGTTAGGGGCGCGTGCAAATGAGATGAACTCGTGAGGGTTCTGCCGAAACAAATTGGAATAAGACGCGAATCTCCGCCCGCGAGGCGACAATCTTTAAATTAAATCAACTTATCAAAACACCAATAGGAAGCCGTCACCAAACAAGCTCTGGGATTGAGAGCCAATCGGTAAGCAGAATTTAAATTTGGAATTCTCTGATAATGGACGATTTTCCGCGGCGGAGCCCTTACTTCCGCCTATGGCATTCGTATTCATCGTTTAAAATTGAAAGGCTCTGATTTTCCTATCAAGGATCTACAATGTTCCTCTCGATCTCATCTGAAATTCAAACTGCAATAAACAAACATAAATCCCTCTAACGATAAAGTACTCATTTGAAAATTTCTTATTTTTGTCCCACTTACATTCATTAAGCCACAATGTGTAGCTTCGGCGATTGGCTTGTCCTCAATCACGCCAAATGGAGTATTGAATAAAGTGTGCCCCTCAGCCAGCCTTCCAACCGTCAATGGACAACGTTGCAAAAATATTACCAGCTGGTTTTTAAAGGCTTATATGAAAATAGATGGAAAACGATGGGATTCGACCCGTATTTTTTTATTTTAGTGTTTAATCTTATTTTTAAGTGATAATTCGCAATTTTTGGGGTTACTCATTCTAAAAGGGCGTAAGTAAAATGTCAGGATTATAAAACGTCGAATCTTTGCCCGTCATTGCAACATTAAAAAAATAACCGGCCAAGTGCGATTAGGACTCGCGCACCAAGGGTCCCGATCACACTTGGAGAGCGTAACACATGTAATTAGGTTTCTACATAAAAAACGAAAGTGTGATGTCATCCATGTAAACCAAATTGAATATTTTTTTAGAAAGACAGAAAGGAAATGTTTCTGAATATTTTTCATACAAAATACGAAGAAACCTTTTACCCGACCTAATATGTAGTATGAACTTTATATAAGTGAGCTTTTCTCTGACAAGACATCTCTTCCAGCAAACATAGATTAAGCATGTTACATACTAGCTAGTTTTATCTATCTCATTGCTAATTGATTTAAGAGATACCTCGTTAGATTACTTTTACCATAATGATTTTTAAAAAATACTAGCTATTTAAAAAAAGGCCAAAGATAAAATATTTCTGCGAGATAATTATGCTTTGAACGACGATGCCCATCAACCACAAACCAGCGATCAAGGAGCTTGACGTCCCATCGAAGGATATAGGACGACAGGTCGAGTATTGCTACGCTACTGGTCTGAACTGAACGTCGTCGGCGGAAATGCATCAGAATTATCAGATATCTAGACATCTAGATATTGGAGGGGTGGAAGGAGAACACCTCGCTAATATCCGAGGTGGGCGTCCACCACCTGAGCCTATTTCCTGGCGATAATCAAATCCGTGGCTCTGTCTGACGCCAATCCACCAGTCCACATCTTAACAAATATAATTGAAACAAAAAGTAAACCTAAAAAAAACCGACTTCCACAAACCTTATTTGATTAGAAACCAATGTCAAGTGCTTTTTGAGTTTAATACAAACTGTAACCCTCTATTTCCCCCCCTTGGGGAATTAATTTCGTCATATCCTATCTCAGTGCTACCCTACGCTACATAAGGAACCCCTCCCGTACAAAGTTTCATGGTTCTAGGTCCACCGGCTTAGGCTATGCGTTGCCCGTCAGCCACGCATAGTAGATTGTATTTGTTTGTACCTAGTATTGAGCATTTCTGGTGACCATGTGTGGTCTTCATCATCAGTTCCGCATCACAATATTTAGTCTTACCATGAGTAAATGCACGAGTTAATAAGACAAAAATCACTATAGGTCTGCCTATAATATTTTAAGAGTTCCGTCGATTTCTCCAGGATCCCATCATCAGATCCTGACTTTGGGACCAATTGGAAGGTAAACCTTTTCAAACAAAAAAAAATTTTCCAAATCGGTCCATCCGTCTAGGCGCAATCGGTGTACACGTGTACACACATAAAAAAATATGTAGGTATATCCCGAATCCCGACGAAATGTAAACCTCCTCCTTTTATGAAGTCTGTTAAAAAGACAAATGATTATGTTACGGGCCATTTAATAAGTCGGTCATTATGAATAATGACCGGTCAGTATACAGAAGGCCCGCGAAATTTGCCTTTTTAATGCAATGGTTTAGCTGTAAGGTTACAATTGAAAATAAATGAATTGAATTGAATGTGATTAAAACTGCATTATTAACCTTTAAGGCTTATAAGGCTTTTATTTCTTAGGCAAAACATAATAATAATAATAAGCCCGCAGGGCAGCTTGTGGCGTGCCGTGCTGTTGGGGAGTAACGACCCCACGGACCGGACCCAGCGAGTAGCCCGCGCCCTCATCTCCGGCCATCTGCGGCCGGAGTGGCACCCGCAAGAGAACCAGGTCTCGCAGCTCTGCCTTGCCTTAACCGGCCGGCCAGAGGGGAATCGTTAGAGGTACACCGGCTTATCTGGTGTGCACTTGAAGGGTGGATTTGAAAAGTAAGTGGCGAGTGGGCGTACGTGATGAGGCCCTGAGCTAAGAGTGCAAGTGATCGTCGTTTAAAGTCCAGTTTCACCTCTCCACCTTTAGCCGTTCACACTTTTGTTGCCCCCTTGCCGTCAGTTTTTGTCGGCTGAATGGGGGGCCCAATTAGTGGACGGCGAGTCACCACCTGCCTATTTTTGATCATTATTTAGACTTAATTCAGGCAGGTGTCCGTAGTCTCAGAAATATCCTGGATTTACTTACTACTGAAAACGCAAACCCATAGCCCATTCCTTAGTTTTCCCTTAGTTTTTGTAATAGACCTGTGTACCTGGCGGGAATGTTCTTTGAGTGCACTTTTGGTGTGGATGTATTCGGGAACGGACCCAACGGGTGCACCACATTTCATATTTGTTTCTAATAAATTGTCTAAAAGGGGCCTCTACGTGTTGGACTCATGTCCCCACGCAAGCCTACAAAAGGACAGGGACAGCAATGTCCCGTGAATTATTAAATCAGATACAAAATAATAATAATAATAATAAAAATAGTTTATTGTTAAATAAATATGGTAGTAAATTTAAAAACAAAGAGTAAAAGCGGGTAATTTATAAGTACCAGGTACATGGTCGTCCAAGAAGTGACGTCCAAAAACTCCTTACAGACTCCTCCTGCCTGGATGTATCCTAAAACACCCCATGCATGCTCCGCGACTCCCAGCGGTTTAGAAGTTATGAATTTTCTAATGTGATTTGCGAATCCTCTACCGGAGCAACCTACAATTATCATAATTTTCCCAACAGTAAGATACTTTGCATTATCTTTTCTCTAACATGATGGTCCCGAATCACTACTTCATACGTTACAATCAATTAAACAATATTCCTTACTACAAATCACCGAAAAAAGGGTTTGTTTGTTATTGTATATTAGAACGCCTAGGCATTTCGTTTCACTTTTTGGTTCGGGTATTTCAACGTATTAATGGTTAGTTTGATCCATGCTATAATAGCTCCTCCTCGCATTTCCCAATGTATGTAGCTCGACTTACGAGTAAACCTGGAGAATGACGAGATTTCATACTTTGCCGGTAACATAGACTCCATACACGGTGTTACAAGCATAAGATTTTTTAGCTGCGCTTCGTGATGTTTTTCTTTGACTGTAGACAGACTCTAACATGGTTATCTGTCGTGGCCATATCGTAGAATTGGCCATATCATGATGTGGTTGGTCATATCATATCGTAGAATTGGCCATATCATGATGTGGTTGGTTATATCATATCGTAGAATTGGCCATATCATGATGTGGTTGGTCATATCATATCGTAGAATTGGCCATATCATCATGTGGTTGGTCATATCATATCGTAGAAATGGCCATATCATGATGTGGTTGGTCATATCATATCGTAGAATTGGCCATATCATGATGTGGTTGGTCATATCATATCGTAGAATTGGCCATATCATGATGTGGTTGGTCATATCATAAAATGACATGGCCAGCTCAATGAACGACCAACGTTTGATGATATGACAGGCTAAATGCATGACTATTTCATGATATAGCTAAACGTTAGTAAACATATCGTAAAATAATTACAATATTCACCATTAGAGTTGTTGTTGATTTTAATCATGGAGGCGGCGGACAACAATTCTTGCGACATTAATTACCGTGCAAAATGACGATCAAAGTGGTGCAAAATGTCGGTACCAAGTTACGTGAATTACATGAACTTCATTCAAATAACGATTATACCTATAATGTGAAAAACCCTAAAGTTCCGAATAGATTTGCAAGTAAGTATTTTGATATTTAAATAGTAAGATTTAGTACTTTCCTTTTAAATTCAAAGCTACTTCAAAGGATGCTCTTGTTTGTTGACCAAAATAACTCATTTAAACGAATGCCGGTAAATTATAAGCTAATTCTTGTTTTTAGGTTAAACAACAAGTAAAATAAGGAAGGGTGACCAGGAGGCCAGTGGACTAATACTGGATATCAAAATATTACATTATGGAGTGCGGGGCGAAGACATTCTCTGATCTTCAAATAGAAAAACACCGATGAATCTACCACTCGTACTCGTCTCTTTTGTTATTATGACAAAGCTTTATGTGGATATTTGTTTAGAATCTTTTGGATGCTACTAGTTTACTTAATAATTTTGAGTTCAATTAATAAACCTCCTTCACAACCACTCGTATTGTTAAATATAAAATCCTTCATTTTTTAATTTTTTATTTAACGTCCATCCCATTTGCGCCAAAACCCCTAAATATACGTTTGAAACAGCTGCTAAATATATTTAAGATGCCAATGTATGACATTATGTCGAACTTAAATGAGTTTAGCACGCTGAACACAATCTGTGTTTTTGATGCTAATGTATCTTGATCATGGATACCCTGTTATTGATGAGGCCAAACGTGGATGGCCATATCGTCAAACGTTGATTTTTGAACGATATGGCCAGTTTGAGTTGGCCATTTCATGAAATGGCCAGCCATATCATGACATGGCCAATTCCACGATATGGCTACGACATGTCCACAACCACCACAAATCGAGTACTAATTTGACCAAACCATGAGCCGGGCCGAAACTCTGCTCCTACATTTTACAAACTATGAAATAAATAAATTCCAATCACAATTTACTTAATGCCATTAAGTATCTAAGAGACTAAAATCAAATCGACTATCATACGAGCAATTTTAATATTAATACGAGCAATTAACTGTAGATAAACTGCTCAGCAAATATATTTATTCTTGTAAAAAATACCTAATGTATTGGTGCTTAAATACTCCATTAGTGAGTGATGCAGTCTGAGGAAATTAGTTGCACGCCTTGAAACTGCAAATTTGATGCATCTTGCATAAAATATAGACCTTTCTCTACCTACCCACAGTATCAGTCGTAGTATTGCTGTATTGAGACAGTATATATACATATAGTACGTGGCTTGATTAAATGAAAACACAGAGATATGATATTTCAATTACTGTATTCGATTTGTTTATTTAAGTTCAATTCTAACATGCTTTGAGTACACACGGTATATGAAAATGAGTATTTTAAAGATTCATATACCTAATCATAATTCATAAGAGTGTAGTATTGCTTTCACTTTCGTCTTACATATAATAACGGAACCCTTAAAAGTGGTAGCACGGTAGATGTTATACCACAATAATAAATAATACTACATCCTACTTCCATTTAATGCTTCATATACCGTCTCACATTATATTTCCGAGATGAACAGAGTAATTCTATGATAAAGGCTTTCGAGGCCGCGGCCGTAATGTTTAAAATCTAGTCATTATGTCGTGTGATTACAATAAAATAGACATTTTGTTATACACGATTGTACATCCGTTGCTAAGAGCCGTTACGTGCCAAGCGAATCTAAGCGAATGAACTATAATAATCAATCCTGCTATAAATCATATGCTCATGCTGAGGTGATAACCAAATTTAGCCATTATTGTCCTGATTGGCTCACACCGTCCGGCTCCGGCGCCCCCGCGCGTACAAAGGATGGCGCGTCGAATAAAATTACAAAGTCACACATGCTCTCCTAATTATATTTTCACTATATTTTGCAAGGTGTTCGAAACAAGACTGGGTATTTTGCAGATATTAGAATATCAAAAGTACAGTATAGCTGAAATTGAGCGAATATTTTAGGGCGAAATGGTCGTACCTGTGCGATGACTAAAGAGGGGCTCCGACTATAAACACTTGGCTACACAGGGGCGGATGGCGAGGCATCTCAGACATCTCAGACATCAGTTCGACAAAATAAAAGTGCGGCCTCGCCTCCCCATCAACGAGGACCTCCAAGCAACAAGCTCCAACCTCCGCCTCAAATCTCGGAGACCCTTCGGATTGATCGCGTCCCAAATCTCCGAGGGAACCATGTCAGCAGCCGAGAAATGGGCGGAGAGATGGATATCCACCCCCGCTCCAAACGCGCACCTGGTCAAAAACCCAAACGATCGGCCACACGGCTTCAACCTTCCACGCAACCGCTGGACCAAGCTGAACCGACTCCGGACTGGCCAGGGCCCCTGCGCCGAACTAATGTTTAAGTGGGGGTACAGAGACAACCCTTTCTACTCTTGCGGAGCCATTCAGAGCATGGCCCACCTGACGGACGATTGTCCTCTATGGTCGATCGAGGGAGGACTGCAAAAAGTCCACTCCGCTGACGAAGAGGCTATCAAATGGCTGCTCAAACTGCCACCTTTATGAGTTGTGACGTTGACGACAGCGACCAAACGCTAAATAAATAAATCAGACATCTTAAAAATAAAACACCTACCTATGTAGTATTGTTGAAATACTCAAGCGCCCAAAAAAAAACGAGTTGATGGTGGAACCGTCATAGCTGAGACTCTCTGAAGGCGAGTGATTTATTATAACGAGCCCACTAAGTCCTTAACAGATCTTAAGACTACTGGTAGACTAAAGATTTGTTGGAGTGTCTTTTCAAATAAATAAGTATAAAGGCATTACCGCTGCCCCTAGACCAACGATGGCTGCCAACTGGCATTTAAAACACAAACTAACAACACCATTGTTGCTTGTCGCATGTTGCATGCTTATCCCATGACGTCTAAACAACAGCAACATCAACTGCAACAGTCATGAAATTTAAAAAAAACCCTGCATGAATGAGCTAAAGCATTCATTATAAAAGTTGTACAGAGCGATACCCCTAAACGCCTTTTTTAAAGCGTCCATTTCCCCGTACACCCTGTTAACCCCTCATCTGTTTCTGTAAAGCCAGTGCCTCTCGAAGGCCCCTTCCGAGCTCTCATTACAGTATAAAGCAAGCATTGAACGGTAAAGCATGCGAGCCTATTAAACATTAACCCTCAGCTCCAGACGGTGCTGTTTTAATATTATATCACTCCTTACTGGGTACCACGTTTCAGTGCGGACTCGGCATCTAAATAATATAGACGCACAGTAGCTTTGTGTCCACTGTATGGAAGGTGCCCCTTGAAAGGGGTTAACAGTCTGCTGGTTGTTGTGTACAGTCACTGGAGCAAAGCGAAGTCGAATAACTAATTAGAACTCTGACGGTATCAATAGAAAGTTGCTCGATATCGTTTGTTGAAAAATGCCGTTTTACAAAATTATATTGCAATTGTGGCGTTAGGGATGATACTGCACTGTGATTCTGGTTCATTCGGTATTTGTCAACAAACAGAAGAGTTGGGTTAGATAGAGTAAAGTATTGTATGTAGTATTAGGCGTCATGTCATTTGTAAAAAGGAGAGATAAACATAAACATTTACGTACAGGCACATACATTGCTTCTGGCCCCACACTAGGATACCCTGTGTCGTGGGAACCAGAAACAGCGACATCACAAACATGTAAACATCCAAGACCTGGGGGGTAACAGTTATCAATACCGGATATTCCAAATAATCACAGAAGTTTAGTTGATGATATTTGTACCAAACTTTGGGTTTCGTATATGTATAAAGTATCAGTGTCTGTCACAGAAATATCATAATACGGCCCAGTCGGTCATGGGTTGAAAATTGCAGTCAAGTATGACCATACTATGAATAAACATCCACAATTTATCAGCCAGGGGACCGAGTACATTATATGGGTAACCATAGAATATCAGTAGAATACAGTATAGTAGAGTCAGGGAGCGCCTACTATGACGCATCCCACGCACAGCAATACTGGGCAAACATATTGTCAATAAACTATTACTTTATTATACCGCACGCCTTGTTTAATCATTAGCTTGTTAAATATTGGCCGGTCCAACTCCAATGCACACAGGTTTACGATTATTTACTCCCGGTTACGTTCAGTGAGCGGTGGTCTTTAGAGGTGGAGTTTTAATGGCAGCTTTTCTTCAAAACGCCATCATTAGTATTTTGTATTAAGACGGCGCCCTAGGCAAAAACAGCCTTTAGCAAAACACTAATCGCTCGGAATGATGAGTGTTATTTGCTGTACGTTTTTTCACTGGCTTGTTTATCACGAGTGTCAGCGTGACTTCGCTTTCCCTTAAACGTAATTTTATTAATTTCGCTCGATAGAAAAGGCTTCTGAAGTTGCCAGAAAATCTGTCTGTCACAAAGTTTTATTTTACAATTCATGATTTCTTTATTGCACACAAACAGTTACATAGGACAATAAAAACATAGAAAACGTGTACAAAGGCGAGCTTATCTCTAATAAGAGATCTCTTCCAGCAAACCAAATAGGGATGAGACAGGTGGATTGCTGAGTAGGGGTAGACCCATGTGTACAATACATATAATTATTACTTACAAATCAATAGACTACATAAATTAGTGCAAACTTATATAAATAAATATGAAATATATTTATATAATATATATAAACTAATAAATACTATACATACCTACTATCTACCTATAATTCTATAAAGAAAGGTAATGCTTCTTCACACGACTCTTAAAAATATTGAGAGTAGGACTATCCCTGATACAATTTTGCACCGCGTCTTAATTTGTATTCTTGTTATTTATCTAATCATTATAAAAATAGCACAGTATGTCTGAAAATAGCAGGATGAAATTCTAAGTTCTGATTGCCTAGGGCCCGCCCTTAAGAGTCAATTTTCTGTTCAGAAGATACAGATACAGTTCTGTGACATCAGACTTCAGTCTTAGCCACTCAAAGGTCAGACCTGTTACTGATGACAGTCCTGTTACTGATGACAGACTAGACCCTTTACACATCACGGCAGTCTTCATTGAGAGATAACGGGCCGTATACTCTATACCCTCTTTAGTGACGCTAAATTCTCATCCGAAAAAATACCATGCCATGACCGTCTTAAAAACAACTCTTGGTCTGTTTAAATTAAAGCTCACTATGGAGTATTCTATTGAAAATGGTTGCCATGGTGGTGACGTATCTCACTAAACTGTATCGGATCTGAATCGCTAAAAAGGTTGGAGTAAGGCCTTTGGTTACACACTCGCGTTCGTAGCAGTGCAAACGCTCGTAGCAGCCAGCAGCGGGGAAGGGGCGAAGAAGGCCTGCAAGAGGCGCGCGCGCACAAGCCAAGCCAACTGACACATAAAATGGTAAAATAGAACGCAAAAAAAAAACAGAGATACATACGCAACAACGATCGTGTAAAAAGATTACAATATAAGATCACGCCACTGCGATTTCGGCGCCCATGTTGCTGCATCCTTCAAAATAGTGATAAGCTGACAAAATAATAATACCTGCCAAAATTAAGCTGCCAAGTGCGAGCTGGACTCGCGTTGAGAGGGTTTCGTAAAAAATCAGTTTTTCATACAAATCTTGCACCCCAGATTTAGGGGGTTAGGAGGTTAACATTGGAGATTTCAGAGTTTTTATGAAATATGGATGCAAACATGTGCAAGCTTGCATACCAGATTTCAGATTTTTAGAACTTCGGTAAGTACCCTAGAGGTTTTGATGACATGCGAATCGGTCATATTATTGAGCATTACTTTTTCAAAATTTGTCTAAAAAATATTATAAAAATACATTTAAGATCCTCCCACAATGTGCTTTCATTTGATATGTCACACGGCATTTTTTATTTTCTCATTTTGCCCCCCAAAAGTGGCCCTTCATATTCTATATTTATATTTACATTGCACCTCTGTCTTTGAGTCACAGATATTGATTTGTGCACCAATTTTTAACTTCATCGGTCCAATATGTTCGGAGTAAATTGCCTGTAACGGACGGACAGACAGACAGACGCATGAGTGATCCTATAAGGGTTTCTCCTTCTGAAATACGAAACCCTAAAAACAACAATCCACCACGCTATCCAGAGAACGGCCAAGGCGGAACTGCTATGGTACTACTACTGTTGCCACTATGAAAACGCACTTCGCTGTCAGCTTGTTTGCATTGTGCAGGAGACTTGGAGTAGATGGTGGCTCCATCGCTCATTCCCTAGCTAACGTGGTGGATCTGTGAAGTTATATACAGCTTTCCAACGACCAATTGGCACGTGGTGACCGGTGGAACTACAGCTTGATGACAGGTTCGATGCGTAATGGCCGGCATACACGATCAATCAAGCCTATCGTCAAATCGGCATGACGATTGATTTGACGAACGATTTGATCAAGCCGATTTGACCGTGTTATGAATGGATTTGGCTTGACAAGCGGCTTGACAATCCAAATCCATTCATAACACGGTCAAATCGTTCGTCAAATCAATCGTCATGCCGATTTGACCATAGGCTTGATCGTGTATGCCGGCCATAAGTTGCGTAGAACTCCCGCCCCTGTAAACGTCACTAAAGCGGCAGAGGAAAAACGTCGTTCTATGCAATTTGGTGGGGTTAATCTAGATCAAGAGTTCACGGCCAATAAACACCGAATAGGTTGTCCATGTACTTAAGCCTAGACTAGATATAGCAACTCCTTCAACATTGTACTGAGAACATATTTTTACCTTCCAAAATAGTCAAATGAGTCGTCGCCGTCGTGTAGTCCCGTTATCTCCTACTTCCGTCCGTGTCCCCCACTTTTTTTTGGTCGTCGAAATTGTAAAAAAAGTCATTTGATTAACTTTTATTAATTAAAAAGTTATTTAATTAACTTTATATTAACAATTTCGATGTACAAAAAAAGTGGGAGACATGGAACTGGAATACAACGGCACTACACCAAATGAGTCACCGAATACGGTCTGATAAGATTTTTACTTTGTAAGTCTCGTCACGAGGTTCCGACACTGAACTCGTGTGGCTTAATATGAACTATCCTGTCGAAATTAAAGCTTTAATTGTTAGGCACGAGCGTGATGAATAACTTTACATGGTAAATGAATCGATGGCACATATTTTTAACTCACGCGCAAAACTCGTGTAATCGTATTCACGATGTGGTACCGTGCACTGAATTCTAAGCTAAGTATGTGCCAGATTCCAATGGGTTAAAATCGACGGTTATTTTACGATACTGTAGTCTCAATACTTTATCAAACTGTATTACTTTTCCTAGTTGTGTGTATATTTACATTTAGTCTGCATGTTTATGTATCATAGAGACCACATAACAGACCTAATGTTTCTATGCATTCAACCTTCTACGGTTAATATATGACGATATGTCGAGGCAAATAAAGAGGCGAATATCCTTAACCAAGATTGTTCGTTAAAAACTTCTCGTAGGACCAATATTTACTATTCGTGCAAACACACAGCGCTGTACGGGTATCGAATAGTCTGAGAAACTTATTGGCTATTCCATGCTAGGTGTTCTCAGGTCTGCAGCCTAGGGCTGATCGAACTGAGGCCCGATTCACCTAGCAAAATAGCAGCTCAGTGACAATGGAAATCGTCTCTACGAAATTATACGAAATTAGTTATTTCTTTATTGTGCTACACTAAACAGATATACAGAAAACTTAGAAATGCACATTACGTTTTAAAAATTTTGCATTTCAGGAGTTATTTTTAGGCTCATCCATTAGGCTCGCAGTCTGACTCATGAGTATTTTGTTCATTAAAGAAAATGGGTAACAGAAACCTCGGAAAGAAATGCTGGACTCACAAAGAATATCGAAGACCGCCATTGTCATCGGGACGATATTTTGGTAGAGACATCCAGACCCTGTTCCCCAGTTCCCCTAGTTCCCCCTCTAGGTGTGTGTGGGGTAAGTAGGCCACTGTGTAAGGGGAGCATCGGGCAATGTGGCCAACCAATGGAATTATGCACTAAACATTTGCACAATGAAGTGCTCGTAATGGGTCGGCTGAATCTTTCAGGTTTGATCATTGCATTGATAAAATATGGAGGATCGTTTTGGTTGATAGATGTTGTGTTATTTAAAGCGATCAATCATTTAATTGTTCGTTATTTTAGTCATTGGCGTTCCGTGTGTTTAGATTACCTAGTTTGAGAGTGATGTCATTCAGATGACCATTTGATAAATTTATACAATTGAATATTTTAAGTAATTCCATTATTCAGGTAGGGAAAGGTTTTAATAATATCACTTAACATAGCGTCACGCAATTTTTATTTTTTATTTTTTAACTCTATTTGAATTTTTGACGCAACTATCCGAACTAAGACATTCTCGCATTCTGAGCTAAGACACTGTCAATCTCTCCGTCTGATTTCAAGACCACAACTTACAAGGTCGTGCTGCTTCACTGGTCCAAAGCAGACCTTAGTCCCTTCACTATAGGGCTTATGGTCAGGTAAATAAGGTATTAGCTGATAGTAGTCGATCAGTATTAGGCAGGCAGGATACATCTAAGGGTGTCTTGCTCGTCCAGGACACGAGAATTCGATTAGGTGCAGAATAATTGGGGAGTCCCTACGGATAGTATCCACCGTAGAATTCAATCTGATTTAGTCCAGCTTTAGGGGATTCACCGGCCTATAATACTGCAGGGCGGGATCTTTAATTGAATGAGTGATAGTTGCATTTCGTAAATTAAATAGGTACCGTGCCTTTCGTGTCTCAGTGCAGCGTATGTAGTTTTTTTCAGCAGTGGTCTTAGCCTTTTCTTAAAACTCGAATTTGTACGTAAAAAATTCAACAGAAGAAGCCAAATCAAATATCCATTCTTGACTGGATTCAAGAAATCTTCTGAATGGGCGGTTCTTCGCCATAACGGCCCGGCCCGACTAGACACCGACAACGACATCAGTGGAGGCATAATTGTAAGGAATTGTACTGCACCGGGCCGTCGTCGTCGAGAAATGTCGTGTCGGGCCGTGGCTTTTTGGTGAAGAACCGCCCAATCAAGTGCAAATTGGATAATTCTGATTCATTTCTCTGTATTTTTCTAATCTATTTGATATATAATACTGTGTCTGGCATTTGCAGTTTACTGATTTAATTAATCTCTTCTGTCCGCGATTAGCAGGAAAAAGGCAGCATCATCATCAGGCAGTTGGTGTCTACGGCAGCGGAGCGGTTGGTGACTGCGTAGCAACGGAGTGGCGGCGGCGTGGCAGCGACGTGGCAGCGGCGCGGCAACGGGACGAGACAGCGTGTCAACGTAACGGGGCGTAGAGCGGTGGTGCCGGTATTGCGGGCCAGCTTCGACTATTCCATATCAAGATGGTTATCTCTTTATTTCAGGTAAGTTTCTTGGCAGTTTCTACTTCCGAACGTTTCTAATTTAATTTCGGTAGTTTATAAATGTGCTATGCTACCACAAATTTAATAAGGCAAGTGCAAGCAACAAACAAGCAACTTTTCTCGTCCTATTTCCTAGAATACATGAATAATACTCATTCTCGATACCGAGTAACAAGCTAGCCGATATTGTCCGAGAGAATTTCTACAAACCGGCTCAAGAATTATTGGGATAAATTGCAAAGATCATTGGTTTTTATTTCGTAGCTGCTCTATGAATTTACATTGAAGAAAACGATCTTCACGCTTTTTCCGAATATCGAAATAGCGAAGGCAAAGCTGCGTCGTAGTTATTTTAATTCAACTCCCATTTACATAAACATTTACAGAAACAAAGCGCTAGTATAGGATATCTCCGCAGCTCTGAGAATATGATTAGGTTTTTCACGATGTTTTCTGTCTATCCTTTGTCCAATTCAATCCAATTAGTTTGTGGTTTATTCACCCTTTGCAAGAAACTACGTCGATATGTAAATGGTACTTATTTCCCGAGACTTTAAAATGAATTGGGTTTCATTTTATTGAAATCAGAAATGTTTAAATCTATAAAGTACCATCTATAACTGGTGATCTTAATCAATTAGTGACATATTTATTGATAACTTACTTCATTAACTAGCTATAAATAATTTAAATTAAAACGTCCCCGACCTAATAAACCAAACCATAAGTGATTGCTCTAACTAAACCCACTACAGATAGAAAACTGCAATAAAATCCGTTCACCCGTTTGACGCTACAGAGAGAGTGAACTTATATCACCCCTCCTTCACCCCTCATTATCGTCGGGGAAAAAAAATGTTATAATAATTTAAATAATCATTATGGCTCATAACAACGGTAATTTGAATGATCATATGTTTTCTTATGAGTAGGTAGATTTTAAAATACGTTCCGTAATCATCTTAATAACTTCTCCATTATTAAATGTTATCTACGCAGTAGTGTGAACCGGCAAGATTTATACTCGTCCATACATTTCACTTGACAACAACTTAGCACCTAATATCCCAATATTGGCGAAGTTATTACATATTTAAATTATAATCCTGTGTCTCATAACTACATGTTAGTTACTGGTTTGCGTCGCTGAAGGTAATATCCAGTGATTTATGTTTGTGGTGTACCGTGAGTTATATTATGGGGGCCCGGCGGTATTGGGCCGAGCAAGGTTGTCTATCAAAAGGCTATAAATACTCTGTTGGCGCCAAACTCGAAGAATTATCACGTTATTTTAGAAATATGTGAATGTTAAGTTCGATTTGACCCAAAGATCATGTAATACCAGTAAAATTACCCTGCATAGTCATCACAGATATCTCAATACAATGCTCTGTGATAGTCATGGAGCGGTAAGGTATAAAATAGGCAAACAAAAAGAGATAGATAGATAGATCTACTTTTCACTTAAGAACCCCCAAAATTAAAGCCATGGAAAAAAATACTAAAGTAATAGGCGATTACAGATTCGTGCTCAAATAAGAGTCACTTAAGTTTTACATTTGACCGAGAGTCTGTGAGATGAAAGCATGACTTGAGTGTTGGTCATACGTTGAGTTGTTGCTGATGCATCCGAGACACCTATTTAGCACTTTGGCAGATCACTCGGTAGACTCTATTGAACTTTACCTGAGTTATCGCTTTTAGAACTTGGACTTTCATTTAATTGCTGTTAATATATGCGGAACGCATCCACAATAGCGGGTTCATACACAGCACGCGTTGTTATATCGCATTTAAATTAACTAGCTTGTGCGATTCCTGTACATCAATGACTGCCTGAGCATAGCTCGACATTACATACTGCTGTGTATTGTCTATAGCCTAATTAGCTCGAATCTGTTATTATCGTCCCCTACAACTGTAATTAGATTCTTCTAAATGCTATATAATTAACGGTGCGACTGTTATGCGCTGACAACAGGAAGTTCTGCCTATAGAAATTTCTAGTTATGACCTCGCTGATTTGATTTCTATTAGCTATTAGCCATGGCTGACTTACTAATAGAAATCTAATAGAAATATTTGATTTATATTTCTATTAGATTTCTATTTAGTAAGTCAGCCATGGTGTTTCACTATATCTGAAAATGGCACTTTTATTTAAAATTTACGAAGTCGACCTCGACGAAGTCGACCTTATTAATCTGTGCCTCCGCGTTAATCCGGAAGAGCCCGGCATGCTTCTCGCGGCTTCGATGTACGGATATACCTACTGGACCTATATTGAAAGATTTCCATACAAAATCTCTCGATATAGGTGTAATTAATGTATATCGAATGCGCGAATATCATGCCAAGTAGTTTGATATAAAGTCGACGTAGATCAACGTGAAAGTTGACTTTTATCACAAAAGATTTCCAAGCGAGTTCAGTGGCATGATTCTCGCGCATTCGATACACGATATCTACACCTATATCGAGTGATTTTGTATAGGAATTTGTCAATTTAGGTCTCGATATCCGTATATCGAAGGCGCGAGAATCATGTCACAGGGCGGGGCGACTTCGCATCGCAGCGAGTTCGCACGCAACGTGTGCGCGGCGAACACGCCGCGCGGGTGTGCGCAGCGAGATCGCCGCGAGTTCGCTTCGCAGCGGGCTCCCGGCAATCAGCGCTGTCGGCGCTACTTTGTACACTCGCGTTAAGTCGTCAAAGACGAGTGTGAGATGAAAACGAAACGTCGTCGTCGGTGATGATAATAATGGCTCTAGAGATATTTACTACGGAAATTCAAAATCGTCCCGTTATCAAACAAGTAGGGAGTACAGAGATCGTATTAAAAATAAACGGTCAAGTGCGAGTAGGACTCGCGTACCAAGGGTTCCGGTCACGCATGGAGAGTGTTAAATGTTTAATTAGGTTTCTACATAAAAATCTAAAATATTATGTCATCAATGTAAACCAAATTAAATATTTTTGTAGAAAGACAGAAATTTGCAATTTTCAGATGTTTCCCTTTACTAGTGCTATGAGACCTTGATTTGTGCCTAATTTCAAGATTGTGGTCAGGCCTACGGGAGTACCCTATAGGTTTTGGGTCCATTGCGATTACTTTGAAAATCAAACAATTTAACAGCATAAACGGTCTAATCGTTCGATTGCTTTGAACTAGAAGGTTGATTTTTACAGCTTTATGCGACCACAAACTTTAACAATTGATACGTTCCCTAAAAACAAGCATGGAAAGAGGTTTGCTATGTTGCCATCGGTATCTATTCTGGAACTGAATGAAAATTAATCAAATATGATTAATGCTCAAGCGAATCCACGCATTACACTTATGATCAAAAAACTGATAAAGAAACCAACAGCATACTGATTATGCCGAGCGATTTAAGATTAGCTAAACTAAAGGCTCTTTTCGCCTAATTCTCTCCCTTAACTCGTGGGGTTGTAATTATCGACAGGGGGTGAGCGGAGCTACGGTGGCGGCGCCCTCGCCGATTTATTGTTTTTAATAATAACGCAAAACGAGACCTAAAAAGAACAAAACGGACCGGCCTCTACTGTGCATGCACCATACAATCATATACAATACTGAGTGTACAAAAATGCAGGCGTATTTTTTGTTTTGCTGTTGTTAAGGCATTTACATATAACCGCCGCCATACTCAGAGTCATCACTACGATTTATCCTTGATTTAATTAATCCGTTTATCTGAATTTGAATGTTCTATGGAAATCATCAATCATCGATTCTGGGTGTGACAGCTCACTATCTGGGGAATTCTCTAGGCGTCAAAATAAAATGGTGGTGGGTTTCATTAAGCTCCGCGGTCTAGTGGGTTTCATGAATGCAGATGCAAGTTCGAATCCCAGTGCTGACCACGTGAGGTAATCATTTGTCTCAATTACATTACGGATGCTTAATTACTCCATAGCTGTGGCGATGGGCTAGCCCCTGTCATGCAAAATGGAGTGATAAGTAACTGGCTAAAAGTGGGCACAATATGGCCTCTGCCACTTCGTATGGGAAAAGGCCTGACTTAATTAACTTAACTGGCCTGGCCTGGTACTTTAAGGAAGGATGTTCCAAAATTCACACCCTTAGGGGGTGAAACGGGAGTCCAAAGTTTCACTGTTATCATCAACGCAAAACCCAAATCGAGACTTGAAATTTTGCACATAGATACCTTGCATAGTGTAGCCATCCACTAAAGAAGATTTTTTGGAAATTCCACTCCTAGAAGGATAAAATAGGAAGTAAACGTTTGTATGAAAGTCCGTCAGATTTGGAGTAAATTTTGTATTTAGTCGGACGAATGCAAATTAATGGACACGTGTATCAGCGTTTAAGAAAATTCTATCCCCGAAGGGGTGAAAACGGGGTTGAAGTTATGTATTCAAAGTCTTTCATTACCAACGCAAAATCTAACGTAATAATAGGCAAGTAGATTCCTTCATAATTCATAATTTCTTTATTGCACACAAACAGTTACATAGGATAATTAAAACCATAGAAAACGTGTTCAAAGGCGAGCTTATATCTAATAAGAGATCTCTTCCAGCAAACCAAATAGGGATCAGACAGGTGGATTGCTCAGTAGGAGTAGACCCATGTGTACAATACATATGAATTATTATTTACAAATCAATAGACTACATAAACTAGTGCATACTTATATAAATAAATATGAAATATATTATATATATATAATATATATAAACTAATAAATTCTATACATTTATGAGGTCTAGAGGTGTACTAAGCACTACCTAGCACATTGTTCGGCTGGACCTATTTATGATTTATACTACTACTCCAGAATTTTCTATATGTTTCACATAAAAGGTGTATTTTTTGTTTTTATTGTGGAATAAACGACATTTATTTCTTGCATTCTTTCTTCTAAGTAAGGATTTTTCAAAATTCACCCCCTGAGGGGTGAAATGGTAGTCGAAAGTTTGTATGGAGAAACAAGGATTAGAGACTATTTTATTCGAAACTTCACAGAAGTACTAATAACGATAAATGTGTAAACAAGTGTTTGAGGTTTTTTTTAAAATGTAACCCCTAAAAAGGTAAATAGGGTGAAAAAGTCTGTAAATCATCATGGGTATCGTTTGTATGGTTTATCCGGTCGACGATTACAAAAACAACAACGATTTTAAAATCCGACGTTGTGGACGTGCAATACCATAGTTATTAGTTATAGCTTAAAGTTGGAAACTAACGCAACGCATATTTAGTTGGAATTTCAACCAATAAAGAGGGTTGAAAAGGGGATCATTTTTACTTTTAAAGTAGTTTATTAGGGTTCCTTAGCCAAAATGGTAAAAACGGAACTCTTATAGTTTCGTCTGTCTGTCTGTCTGTCCGCCTGTCACAAGCATCATTCTCAGGAACTATATAATTACTTTAACTTATTTTTTTAATTTGATGCACATTGATACGAGCACTTTTCATTCAGTAGTCATCTCATTCGCTCGGTTGGTAGGTACTTACAGTGCGACTCCGGATTTTGAGACTTGGTAACAGGCGTGAAAAGGAGATGTGTACATTTTCCTAGACAGTTGGTACTTTATTCGAAATAGTCATGAACCAAGCTAAAACCATATTTATATGAAAGAATATTATTTATGGATTATAAATTATCATGATATTTTTTTTAAACCGCCGTTTTTTAGTTTTTGTGATTTAAAAATAATAAATTTTTCATCAGAAATTAATTTCACGTCTTTTATTTTTATAAGAAACGATACCAAACACGACCTAGTACTAAAACTGGGCCAGCTAGAATTTTTTGTTTGAGGCGCGGAATAAACACTTTCCCCTCCTCTCCTGCCGCCCGCGCGCCCCTGGGACGCCCCGCCGGCGTGATGGGAAACCGGGGCAGAAATAGTTCAGTTTTATTAACCCCCACCCCCACCCGACGAAGGAGAAAAGGGGTGCGAGTCACTCTGTGTGTCTGTCTGTCTCTCAGCACGTGGAGCGTAAACGGGTGAACCGATTTGAATGTTGTTTTTTATTCGAAAGTAGATTTCTTGGAGCTGGTTTTCATGGTTCCATCGAGCTGGTCTGATGATGGAGTTCGAAAGTGGGAGCGGGAACCCTGTGATGCTTACTTGTAAACACATTGAATTTGGGCTCATTTGACTCGTAGTGATAAGAGTTTAGGTTCATAAGATTCGTTGTGATGTGACCTTTTAATTTCACCTGGGCCCGAATTCTACTGTACACAAGCATACCACAAGCCTGGCACAAGCTTCAATACGACGCATTTGGTATTCTACTTTCTACTAAAACCGGAATCGCAATTCACTAGCGCCAGCCTGACGCCAGCCTACTATCCGACAGTAGAATACCAAGAAGGCTGGGGCGTCAGGCTGGCGCCTGTGCATTGCGATTCCGGTTTTAGTAGAATACCAAATGCGTCGTATTGAAGCTTGTGCCAGGCTTGTGGTATGCTTGTGTACAGTAGAATTCGGGCCCTGATGATGAGACCTGGTGATGAAACTAGAAAACTGGTTTTATGCGGGGGTTTTAAATGCTAAAGTTATTCAGATAACTCCCGCTGGACCAGTAGTTCCATTGAACAGTTCTATGGCAAAGTTCCAGCCTCCGGTCACGAAGTGTCTTTCCTATGTTAGGAGGGCTCGGACTAGATGGCACTGTATGACTTTGACTAGATTTTAGGCTTTTAGACTGATGGACCTAAAACTGCATGTTTATGGAGACAATGAAATAATCCAAATAGCTCTATTCCGTAACTCTTGAAATCTTTCCCGATACCTTTGAAAGGTATTACGATAGTAATAGTGACGTATATCCTTCAAGAGAATCAGGATGTTGATGATAGTCAATCAAAAATGATTCTGCCGCAGAATCACCGCAGCGACGCTGTAAGGCTTCATGACGTTTCAATTCGCGTGAAATGAGCATTTAAAACGATATGCGAGTTCGGATTCCCAATCGCAATTAATAAATTAATGCTAAGGGATATGAGGAGTACTAAAATAGTGCGAGGTATTGGATTCCCTGTTACTGGAGGATGGTTTTTTAATTGATTAAGTACTTACACAGCTTGCGGATTCAGCTATTTTAAGGCAGCATGTTGGAATTGAAATAATTATGAAATGGAACTTATTTTCAAGTATGAATATTGCTACATGGCCTGAAAATGGCAGCTCGAGTTAATCTGGAGCCCAATTCTCACCCATGAAAATCGAAAGCGTAGACATCAAATATTGTAATTTTCGTATGACATGTCGTAGCGTAGGCAATTTGCGTCTACGCCTTCAATTCATATGGGCGAACATTGGGCCCCTCCCTGGTGTCAATACTTCAAAGGAGAGATCACGATGCAATCTGACTAGCAATATGTTGCCTTGCAATAATAGATTGCAATGTTAAAGGCATACTCACGACGCAACCTGCCTACTCAGAATGCAATCTGTTGCAAGGCAGTCAAATTGCATCGTGAGTAGGGCCTTTTATTTGAATAACTTTGGCAACTTCATATCACGTGGAGAGGATAAGTATCTATTATAAAATTATGCAAAAATATGCAAAAAAGTTCGATTCTAATAGGAGCTGCCAACACTTATTTATCCTTAATGGGCTTCATTGTATACACGATATCACGGCCAATAATTAGGGAAATCGTGAAAGCTGTTCAGCATTAAGTATATTGACTGAACTCATAACAACTTTCAACTCTGTATATTTCAGTTCAGTGTATTTCAAACGTCAAATAAGTTTTGCATCCAATAAACCTAAATGCAAAACAAAAAATAGGCGAAATGAGCGTTTACTTTGAATTGCAGATGCAACAATTATAAATTTCCTTCTATCAATTATGAGTCGGGGCTTCTTTTATTTTCATCTTTTCCCGTTAAAGGCAGGGAAACTGTCTTGTAGCGTTCTTCAGCAATCTGGTAATTGGATTATATCATCGATTTTCCATTAAAATGTTTAATGGAATGAAATGTTAAAGTCAGACAGGGCGGAACCACTCCTTGGGTGGGTGAATATGAACAGTTATAACAACAGATATTACTCGTATTATTACATTATTACAATTTGTGCACAATTTGTAGACAATGTATAATATCTTTAGCAAGTTCGGTATTTACAATCATGTAGACAAATACTTGAAATGGCGTATAACATGAGAAGGCCTAAATTATTCTGTGCCTGCACTCAACAATAGCCTCAACCAGAGGCGCTTGCGCGGTGGCTAAAGTGGGCGCGAAATATCAACATATTTATGAAAACGTCGCTTGTGTCCATGTCGCAGTTAGTTGGTTAAATCAGACACTTAACTAACTCCCTTGGACGTTAATTAAAGACCGATATTGAACCAAGTCACTAGCATTTTGATTTAAATAAAGCAAAGTCGAAAACGTTTAACAATCTGTCTTACCGGAAGCCAGCGTGTTGGTTAAATGGCGTCACGACAACAGCTGATTACTTTCAGACTCTATCTTTTTAGCAAACGTCGTGCAACGTTGGTTTGTTGTGTTCAGTGGTTTTGTATCAAATTTGGTCTTTGGTGCAATTGTAAACATTTTGTCGACTCTGCCATGATTATTTCACGATTAGTAGTTTCAGAAAACCGAATTGATTGCTCTAGGTCACTTTCTGTGCCAATACTAAAGATAGGTTGTGTTAGGTCACAACTTTATGAACCACCCGGAGCCGAGCGAAGCGGAGCAGAGCCCATGTAGTTTCACAAAACCGAATTGGTTGCTTATTAGTTAATATACTACTAAAGTCTCAAATGCGTCTTCTTGCCTAGGAACGTTTAGACAACTCGTAAAACATTTCGTTCACTCACTTGTCTGACGGAACTTTAGCGACTCGGTTAAATGTTAATCTTTAATTAACGGTCTATGGTGTTAGTTAAGTGTCTGATTTAACCAAGTAACTGCGAAATCCATACTGAAGTGACAAGGCGCCCGGCCCCCGCGCCCTCCGTCGCTCAAGTCACCGCGCGTTCACTCCGGCCGAGGTGAAATGTGTTCCCTGACAGGCTGATGATGATATTATTGATGATGATGACTATGACGCAGACATCACAGTGCCGATTCCGCCGAGAAAATTTATGAGATTTAATTTCTACATATGTAGTGTATATTTGTAATTAAATTAAATATCTTTGACTGTATTATTAGTATCTGGCTGGTTTTAATGTCATTAAAAATATTATACTTATTTAAAAAAAAAAAAATATAGTAAAATGTTATTTCCGACTATTTTTCATTTGTTTTTCTTTCTCTTGGAGGAACGCGGCCTTTCCAGTGAGTCCAATGAAGAAATTCGATACATTTTAAAGTTGTCGATAAAAAAAAGAAAAACACGATATGGCCGTGAAAAAAAAATGTGATGTTTAAGAACCTTTTACAAAGTTGGTTTGCGTTTTCAATCCGATTTTTTTTTATGTCAAAGATGCACCTTTTGTTCGCCCTGTTACGGTCTTCATACAAAATACGAAGAAACTATTTACCCGACCTAATATTTTCAACCGACTTCGAAAAAAGGAGGAGGTTCTCAATTCGACCCGTATGTTTTTTTTTTTTATTTTTTTTTTCTATGTTTGTTACGCGATTGCTCCGCCAATTATGAACCGATTTGAACAAATCTTTTTTCGGCGTATAGGTAATACCTCAAGGGTGGTCCCATTGACACCAGGTCAGGATCTGATGATGGGATCCTGGAGAAATCGAGAGAACTCTTCAAATATTATAGGCAGACCTATAGTGATTTTTGTGTTTTTCATAATAACTCGTGCAAATGCACATGGTAAGCATAATATTGTGATGCGGAACTGCTGATGAAGACCACATATGGCCACCAGATCTGCTCAATACTAGGTACAAATACAATGCGTGGCTGACGGGCAGGCAACGCATAGCCTAAACCGGTGGACCTAGAGCCATGAAACTTTGTACAGGGGTTCCTTAGTCGCGTGGGGTAGCACTGATATAGCATTTGACAAAATTAATTCCCCAAGGGAGGGGGGGATAAGGGGTTACAGTTAGTATTAAACTCAATCTAATCAAATAGGGTTTGTGGAAGTCGGTTTTTTCTAAAGTTTACTTTTTGTTTCAATTATCATATTTCTAGTTTTCGCTGGTATAGGCCGTACGAATAGGTAGGTGTTAATAACATTCAACATGATTCTGGTATAGTACTAATATTAATGACCTTTACTTTTATTTCTGGGGTGGGCGACTGTAACAATACGAGGCCACGAACGTTTTATTGCCACGCTACCCTCCTTCTTTAGTATCGACACACACCCACACATACATCATCAAAAACGCCAACAACATAATTGGGAACACACAAACAAAACTGCTTAAAAATAATTACACCACGTCATTTCTCAACTTATGATTAACTTTATTTCATGACTCATTTGTACACAATAAAACTTATCTTTCTGTGTATCTTTAATTTATTATACCGGGAGTCTCCGCTACTGTGGCGTGTTCGAGTTGAATATTGGAACCTTGTCGTAAATAGAAGCGGGTTTGGCACGTAGTGGTTTTTGCAAGTTATGGTTTGTTGTTATAAGCGACAGGGTTCCCAGCAGACGTGCTTCCCAATTCAAGTAGGACTGTCCTTTTACCCTTGTTTGTTTATTTGTCTCGTCGGTGACCAGTGACCACCACATTGCGTATTATTGTAGAACTGTATTTTTGTTGTAGATATTATTGACTTAGAGGGGTAGAGTAGTCGGTAATCGGCTGGTGGCTTGAAAACTTCTAACGGTACAGTTAGTTAGTTAGTTAGTTGAAGTTTCAGCGATAACAGCACGATCACGATTAATATAATTTCTCGCAGTGTTGCTTTGATTATGTATAGGTAGGTGTATAGGTCATTTACAAAATGCCCTAGATAGGGCCTTTGAACAGCTTATATAACCATACGAACCAGCGGCGTTTTAAATAACACACAATGAAGTTAAATTTTTAACGTTTGTTTGTTTGTTTACTTACTTATTTTGTTACAAGAACTATTTATGAAGGTATGGTTGAGGAAGAATCGGGGAAAAAAGCACTGGTTTGAAATCGGCATTTTTTTAAGTTTTACTTCTCTTTTATTAATGTGGTATTTAATTAATTTAATTAACAGAATCAAAACGAAATACTTATTTCAGTTATCAAACTGTATGATGCTTTAGATGTTGACTGCTGTACCTAGAGGTGGAAGTCGTATTTGTCGTTCGTTTTGTATGAACGATTGGCATCGTGTCATATCTTGATTATGGGTTCGAGTGCGAATGGGTGATCGATTCGCTTTTTCACAATGTTCACAACAAACTATACGAATAGACAGTTTTTATATTGGACTGATTCTATCAAGTGCCAAAAAACACTCAATAAAATTGTAATCTACGACTACCGTAGAACTATCGGTTTTCAAGTTGTGCGCGTAGTTCCTTAGTAACTATTCGCCTTGAGAATTAGGCCCACTGTTTTGGACGCAAATTAATTAACTTTGGATACTCAATAATAGACATGGCATAAAATCGTCCCCAGCTCTTGCAAAGACTTCTTACTATACTTACAACAGCATTTATTTATTTATGTATCTGAATATAAATTCATGAATAAGAACTTCTAGGGAATAATTTAATAGATAATAGTTTTAATTTTATTTCCGGGGAGTTTTTAACAAACATGACAGTAAGACGTCATTTCACCGCATTTCCGTGCGTTATACCTTGTAAAATATAGCTTGATCGCTGTGAAATCCTGTCATCAAAAACACGCCTATCAAGTACCATATTTTGCGACGGTGAAATGCATAGAGACAAATATCAAATTTTATTGGCAAATAGTGATCTGTTGCAATCATGGTAACTTTGAATTTAATTGAAGGGAATAAGGTAAGAAAATGTAACTGATAGTTGATCTACAAAAAGTACATTAATTTTTAAATAACAGCAAAAAGTAGCACCATGTCAACCATACCTTAATGCACCGCCACTTGATTTCCTAGTATCTCATTGAGTGCATCGCATATTATTTTTTGGTTTCAGCTCCATATTTTATGACTATAAAAACTTTTTTTTAATAGATGGAGTAATTCATGTATAATACATGCTTAATATAGTTCACCGTGAATTGCATCCGTGCAAAGCCGGGGCGGGTCGCTAGTTGTTTATACATATAATGAAATCCTTAATTGGCCTCATTTATATGCATGTAAAGCACGGCTGTGTATTTTTGATGATGTTATAAAAATAAAAAACGTACAAGACAAGTTATGGATCTTGACTTAAAAATATATATATTGATATTATAAGCGTGCGTAGTGACTCCAGTGAGTCCGAATGAGACTTTGATGATGATGATTTGGGCTGTGAACCACTTTAAAAAGAATGAAAACGTGTTACAACTTCCTTTTGTTTGATTTATCTGAAACATTCAGTAACTTCATTCGAAATATCGATATTTAGGTATATCGACCTATCCCGAGGTCTAGTTCCGTCAAAGTGACAGCTGTCGCAGCGATCGAGCTATATTTTACATGGTATAACACAGCTGAACGTAGACAGAGGATCTATCTTCTGTCTATGCTGAAGCTTTATTTTACAAGGTATAATCAGCTGAACGTAGACAGAGGATCTATCTTCTGTCTATGCTGAAGCTATATTTTACAAGGTATAATCAGCTGAACGTAGACAGAGAATCTATCTTAATTCATAATTCACAATTTCTTGCACACAAAAAAAGACAACAAAACACGGTAAGTAATATAAAGTGTACGATGGCGAGCAGCGGTGTATGGTGTGTTCTATCTTCTGTCTATGCAGGTGAAGCGCCAGAGCAGGGTCCAGAGCCGCACTCGCACTTGGCCGTTTATTTCAAATCGTTCCTCAATTTAATATCATTCCTATATACTTATTTAATACGCATGAGTGTGTCCTACTAATAAATAATACGGTTTACTACTCAATCGTAGAAAAACAATGGTATTCTTTGAACTTGTATTCAGATTTATGTATGCCACAGCGGTTCCGTAGCCTCACAGCGGACTATTAGGCACAACAAACATATGGAAAAGAGAACTAACATTTGTTGTGTATGTTTATAAAGACATGGCATTTAATTACACCGACGTTTTAGGGTTCCTCGTCTAACCCAAAAACCATGGCGTACTGGGATTACTTGACCAGTACACTGAATCTTTTTCAGAATGGAGAGTCACTAATATTCTGGATGTTTAACGCTATATAAGGGGAACGTACCCACACCACAGATACTACGTAACCGTACTGTTACACCTTTTTGGCTATTTGTGTTATATATAGGTTTAATAAAAGAATGTATATTTAGCACCCTCCTTTTAAGACACGCTTTAGTTTGAGTTTCTTCGGTGATCGATATGCAATGAATAAATCAATTAATTACATGACGACCTAACGAAGCGTATTAAAAAGGTATTGGTCTTCTATCGACCCTCAGTATTAAGGCGTCAAGACGAACTAACCAACTATACCTTGTCCAACATAGGATGATCTCTGACAGCTTGTCACTGTGACTTTACTAGGCATGGGGATAATGTCGATATAAATTATCGATATTCTAACTAAAGTTTCTGAATGTTTCAAGCATGAACATGTTGATGTTGTAACATGTTTTTATTCTTGTTAAATCGGTTCACAGCCCAAATCACCATCACAAAAGTGTGATTCGGACTCGCTGGAGCAGTCTTGTAGATTTATAATCAGTTCCTGGGTAGATTGGTCGAATCGTACGTCACGCTCTGAATATTCTTCCATATTTTTTCTTGTTTTGACGATGTCTTTGTTCCAATTGTCCGATGTGACACTGTCACATGCATCCTAGAGTAACGTCAGCATTATATTTGCCGTAAAAGGCGGGGTTGTATTATGTCTGGCTGCGTAACCTGTAACAAAGAAATAAAATACATATAAAACACACCATGGCTTTGTCCCACTTTGAGATCTCTTTAACTTTTCGGAAAAAAAAACAATTCTCTTGAGCGCAACGTCTGTCCGCTCCATTAGTATTTTTCTCATTTAAAATTCAGTTTGCTTTTAACAAAAAAAATAATTCAATCGTTGTTTTAATAGTATTTCTATTTCATTTACCTTTTGTTTGCAATCTATTTTATTTAAACAATATCATTAATATTCTATTATTCTACGCAATAAATATATGAGTATGAGTATGTTTCGAGTCAAGATCGATAACTTGTCTTACGATAGTGTAGCACGTCACTATTTGCCAATAAAGTATGTTAATTGTCTCTATACATTTTACCGTCGAAAAATACGATACTTCATAGGCGTGTTTTGACACTGATTGCTGTCAGAGATCATCCTATGTTGGACAAGGTATAAAAAACGGAACTGACAGCTCTTGTCCGGTTGCCACATGTATTTTTATCAAACTTGTTATAATAAGGTAATCGGATGTATGGTCTCTTATATCTAACAGACTTTATACTATTTTAAAAGTGGTTGGTATACTTACGGAACCCCTTTCACACACCATTCTCTCACACTTAATATGTTTTTAGATTTCTAAGAAACTCTTCAAACAAGGCCGACAAGTCTTTGTGTTTGACTTGAGTTTTATTATAAAATGTAACACACATTAGACAATGTTGAGTGAAATAAAATATTAAAAACACTGTTTTTTTATCCTTTCTTCTGAGTGGCCAACAAAATAATGTGATTTATTATTTTTATTTTATTTATTAGATTTTAGGGAAGCCATCGACTAACAACAACTGATTACAAGGCAACTTATAAAACAGAAAGTCACTTATAGGCTACCACTTATAGCTACTTAGTATTATATGCAAAACACGTAAAACAAAAGTTTGCTGCCAGGGTGGGTGATTTTTTGTAAGGCGCAATTTTTACATCCAAAGATTAAACAGTCAGAAAACCTTATTTGGAATTTTATTAACAGGCAGCAACTAGCGCACTAGTACTACAACAGCGCGAGACCTCTTGCCTTACGACGTCTTGATTTCCATACAAAATCGACACTTTGTGTTGTTGTGACCGGAAGCTGGATGGAGAACAGGGCCGGAAAGTTCATTTTTATTCAGGGAATAACGGTCGGTCCCACATGTCAAGACATCTCGGACTACAATACAGATGAACTATAACGGAAAATTAAAAAATTGGCCGTAACAACTACTTACCTGTAATGTGTAATGTTTCACGTTTTGAAATGCAGCTAAATAAATCTACAGCAGTTCAACGATTTTTTGGCGTGTGAGTAACGTTTTCAGGGGGGCGCCAATTCTACGCAACCTAATGCAATGAACCTGTCAAAAAGAGTTAGTTTCTACCTGTCACCGCACGCCATAAGATTGTTGGACAGTTGTAGGTACGAATATTCAATAGGCTTGTGGCCTGTGAAGTCAAAATATATACTTTTTATGAACTGTCAAAACGGAACTTTTGTTCCTGAGTTCTATGAAATAACAATAGAATGACGACTTGTAAAAGTGTCCACCAAATGCTGTCTTTTTTTTCACAAAATTGACTTATAAAATATATCTGCTGGAAATATACAATTCTGAGATGTCAAGCCATTTCGTACATAATGCTTCAACTTAAGACTTGTTCCTAGATTTATTGGATTACCTTGGCCACAAGCCTTAGATCAATTTAGACCCATGGCAGTGTGTCAAATCACAAATACAGTCTTCAACGTTCTTTTGGCGCGTGAGTGACAATTACCAGGGGTGCCACTTCTACGCAGCTTAACGCAACCAACCTTTCATAAAGTATTAGCTCTACCTGTCACCTGTAGCGAAAAGATAATTGGAAAGCTGTGATATAATATTTGTCTATTGGTTGACTACCTATTGTCAAATATTTATTCAAGTTCAAGTCAAGTTCGCAGAATAGAACTGGTGACGATTAATGGCGACTAGCTAGAAAGCGGGTTAACACTATTCTCTGAATAACTTTGACAACTCTATGTGATGGCTAAAGGACTGCCTTAAGCAATGTACAAAGACTTCTCACAAGCCAGCAGCATTTAAATATTAATTCATAAATTACTGCGTCACTATTTAGTTTGTAGAACTTGTATTAATTTTATTTAATTATTTCCTACAAGTTCTACAAACTGAATTGAGAGCAGTAATTTATGAATGAATATTTAAATGCTATTGGCTATTGAGAAGTCTTTGTACAAGTCTGAGGCAGTAGACTATCGTATGGAGCAATGAAAAATAAAGTTGCTCTGATCTAATCGGTTTCATAGTAAAAGTTACTCAGAATGGTCTCCCTAACAACCCCCTAAAATATGACTACACCCTTCTGTTACACCCTGTATAAATAGATCACCTCTATATGGAGTTGTCAAAGTTTACTCGGAATAAGTCTTACTCCGCTTTCTAGCTAGTCGCACTTGTGTTGTGTCCTTGTGTTGACAGAACCTCTGATAACAATCAGAAAACCCCCTGTTCCACATATCCCTACCGGCCTATCCCTACTGGTAGGGAAGAAAGGTTCTTTTTTTTACATTTAGCCACTAGTGGGATACAAGGATATTTTGGGAACAGGGGCAGAAAACATTAAGATTGATATTTTAGGACAATGTTGTCTATAAGCCCAATAAAATGTAACAATTTTTTGTTACATCACACCCTGTACTCATTGCCTTCACGTGTACAAAGGGCGCGGGTTTCACTTCACTATACCACATTATAGCCCGCTGGACATAACCACAAGCTTTTTAATTTCAATTTGATGGTTAGCATTAGTCTGATTAGTGAATTAGATCCGAAGCAGACACTCACACAAATGGAAGCTACGAATTACACCATCGATGAATAATAAGTCCGCTACGTTTCAGAAGTAAACACAAATGTTCCGTGAGAGGTTCTTGTTCAGACTGGGACACCGATAGTTGCATTTTCTTCTTCTCTATGCTTCTTGTTTTTCTTATTATTCTTCTAGTGACTCACCACTAAAAGAAGCTGGTAGTCCGCTCCGAATATCCCTCTCGGTCCATCGCCGGTGCACAGTCCTTCAACGCTGGCTATCTCCACGATGTTCTTCTTTCGACGACCGACACTCGAATTCCCTTGGATTTGGAATTTGACATGCAAACTCGTGTATTATTTGGGATAGCATGACTTTGAGTGTTTGTCAAAGTTTGATATGTCGGTTTTGAATGCAGACCACGTTATTTCATTTTTAACCGACTTCCAAAAAAATGGGGGGGTTCTCTATCCGTATGTATGTTTTTATTATCGTCATTATCATAGAAATTATGGTAGGCAGTAGAGATATGAAAATCAACATTTTTTTTTTGCCTCTGCCTCCATACTAGGACCCGGCATATTTTGCGGCACTTCTTTCCAGCAGCAGTCTGTTCATTTTGGCCAGTAGATAAACTAAGTAAGCGATCACAGTATTCTACGCGAGTCCGCCAGTCAGCGCACGGGCCCATAACTTTATTGATCCATAAACATGCTAATTAAGCTATGACTTTTTTATATCATAATTAATAACGTGTGTTGAATCGTGTCATTTCTGATGTTATGATTTAGTCCAGTTTATGCGCTACAATATAATCTACGTTTCGCATTAACACTAGCGTGTCGGCGGCGCGGCGGCGGCGGCGGCGGCGTTGTCGGCGTGTTTTCGTCACGTCTTTTATTGTCGATGTAAAATAATTAAAAAGTACCTTGATTTTTAATAAACGTACGTTTGATTTACGAGTAGTAACGCCCAGTGGGGAAATCGGATCACATTTATGGATCGAGATGTCTTATTGTAGTAAAGTGACGCTTGTGAAACTGAATAATTTAGGATCATTTCGATTCGAACGATGTGTCGGCGAACCAGTGAAGAATATTACTTTTGAAGATGTAAAGTTTTGAATGGAGCAACGTCCCGCTGTTGTCACAGATGGTGCAGCAAACCGATTCATTCTTATAAGGTCCGTTTTATTTGGCTAAAGAAAAAAACTATTAGAATATTTGTTTAAAGTAAAGATAGCGTTTATTTAACCCAAACCATAGAGCAAAAAACTATCTAGATATGGCAGGAGCTAGATATGTTCGACTTGCAATGGGATGATATAATATGAGCTCAGAGATTAGAGCAGTCTATACGTAAAAGGATAGCGAAACGAAACGATAACTTTTTATGTATGCGATTTGACATTTGCAATCGCTACGTGACGTCGTCACCTTAGCGAAGCCAAATGTCAAATCATACATAAAAAGTTATCGTTTCGTTTCGCTAGCATTAGCGCTTAACTTTGTCTAGGGGGGGCAAGCTCCAATTAAACCGCATCACTAACATACATGAACGTTTTACCCCTTCTCTCTGACCGTATGGTACCATCGATGGTTTTGGAAAGTAACACATAAAATTATATTATTTCTGGATGATTATTATGCATTCAGATTAAGCCTACCAAGGTTGCTAAAACAATAGTTAAAAACTTAAATCACGCGTGCACATATAGTGTATATGGTGATAGCATTATTTATAATTCAATTAAATTATATTCAAATCAATAATGTTATTTTCGTCCTCTTTTAGATTGCACATAAAATATGCCATAATTCTGGCGGCTGAGGGTATGCGATCCTGACACATGTATATAATGTAGAGGTATATGTCCCTGTCTGTCCCGCGCTCCTTTTCACTCTATCTCACTCCCACAAGTTAGATAGAGTGAAAAGTAGCGCGGGACAGACAGGGACATTATAAATGGGTCATGATCGCATTCTCTCAGCGGCCAAATTATAGTCACTTCCTTTCCTTCCCCACATTTTGCTCTCTTAAACCAGAGAGAACAAACGTAACAAACAGACAGCGCCACCCCTTCCCATACTAGGTGGCAGAGATACAATAGAGGCAGTGGAAAAAAAAATGGTCAAGTGCGGGTCGGAATCGCACACGAAGGGTACCGTACTATCGTATAACAAAACTTAAGCTCTCAAAACAATTAAAAAAAAAATGCCCTCACGAGGATATGAACTCACGACCTACGGATTGAGAGCCTGCCTCACCCTACCTCATTGATTAGGTTGACGCGAAACATACCATCATATTGAAATGCGTGGGTGTATCAAAACAAATCTCTTGTATGGGGGCCCCTTTATATTAATTTGTAAAATCTCTCGTATTTCAGTATTTGTTGTTGTTGCGGCAGCAGATACACACAGATTCTGTGAAAATTTAAACTTTCTAGCTATTACGGTTCGTGCTCTAGGACCCGTTGATGGACGGACGGACGGACGGACGGACAGCGTAGACCTGCGTAGGCGAATAGGGTCCCATTTGGCACCCTTCGGGTACGGTACCCTAAAAATGAGAAACCTAAAAAGGTCATTCAAAACAACTGACTAACTTACGGAAACTCGTGTTTCATTAAACGTATCTACGAGTATGTCTATTTTCTGCTTAGCTGATACTCTACCTCTACGTAAATGTTACTAACTCTACCGGCCGGGCCGCTGCTTCTCTGCTGAAGTACGGGCATGCTTCGAGCTTGTTTGTTTGCTAGGGTGGGTACACTCCACTCCGTATATTTATATGCCCTTTGACTAAACACGCGGCGGCGCGGCGGCGGCGTTCGTAGAATAAGTTTATTTCGACAGACATTTAGAATAGGGCACAACTAAGTTCACGTTAAATCGATGTCGAATCGAAGATCTAAACTGTTGCGCCACTAAATATACTTAACCTCTACCTACCTGGGGTTCGCGAGGTAACTGGATAATTTTAACTCATGAACTAAACAAAGAACTAAACAAAGGTAAGTAGCAATAGGGAGCAAACAATTAGAGGAGAATTACACATGTCATTGGAATGTATCAATTACCGACCGTCACCGAGCTTTGCTCGGCGGTTGGGGGTAAAAACACAATAAAATATTGTAATTCATATTCATCAGACTGCATTAACATCAATCAATATGCTGCTCTGTTTTTAAACAGCTACAAACGAGAAGCAAGAAGGTTGAATAGTAAGAAGGTTAAATGTATACATTGTGTTAATCCCGATCCAGACCCAATATTGACAACAACTCAGTAGGTATTACGTGGTTCATTGAAGAAACGAATCGAATGTAACAAACGAAACCAATGCTTTCTCAGTTGCACACTATATAGCACTGCCTTTGTGCGTGCAAGTGAGATGGCATGTTTTTTGTTGCTTTCATTTGATTCGATTCTTCAATGAACCCGTAGTACATGTAATTCGTACCAAGCTAGTACTGGTGCCTTGCATCAAATGAGGTAGTTCTGATTTTTTTTATGAGTTGGTAGTGATGAAATGGGTCATGCATGACATGACAAATCCAAGTTTTCCACCTCGAAAGCCCTCCGGATGACAGTTATAAACATGAAAATTTTGGTCTTTTTTCCGTTTTCCACTTTTTATTCGAAAAACTTATTAAAAGATTTGCATGAGTAAATCAAAGAAGACAAAATTTCGCGTTGATAACAAACATCTTTTAACAAGTACATACATAGTCGGGCCATAAGTTCTGTCACATGGGTAAAATTTCGAATTTAGAATAGAGGCCACAAAAATTTTTTTGGGAATTCGAAATTTGAATATTTCAAGAAAATAAAAATACAGGTTTTCTGGAATATTCTTCATTTTCCAATATGGAGTGGACGCGCAAAGAAGACAGAGTCGCAATAATTGCATTGCATCGTTGCGGCCACGCACCAACAGTGATTTTTAAACTGCTGAAAAATTTGAAAATTCCACTGAGATTCATTTATCGTACTATCAAACGATTCAGGGAAGATTCAAGTTTAGATGATAAACAAAGAAGCGGTCGACCTCGTATACTGTTCGGACTCCAGCGGTCATTAAAGCAGTGAAGGCGCGAATCCAACGAAATCCTGTCCGCAAGCAAAAAATGTTGGCTCTGCAGATGGGACTAAGCAGAACCACTGTTAAAAGAGTATTGAATGAAGACCTAGGACTGCGTGCTTACAGAAAAAGAACAGCACATTTTCTTAACGCACGGCTGAAGAAAATCAGACTCGAAAGATGCCGGGTTTTGTTAAGGCGGTACGCAGGTAAAAAATACCGCGAAATACTTTTTTCGGACGAAATTTTTTTTAATATTGAGGAGAGTTACAGCAAACAAAATGATAAAGTGTATGCACAGTCTAGTGAAGAAGCGAGCAAACGTGTGCCACGTGTTCAGCGTGGCCATCACCCTTCGGCATTCATGGTTTGGCTTGGGGTCTCCTATTTGGGTCCAACAGAGGTGTTTTTTGTGAAAAAGGAGTGAAAACCAGTGCCCTCGTATATCAAAACACAGTCCTAACAAACATTGTGGAACCTCTTTCACAGACAATGTTCAAAAATAGGCACTGGGTTTTCCAGCAGGATTCTGCACCGGCCCATAAGGCGAAAAGTACCCAAAACTGGCTCACGACCTATGGAATCGTCTTTATCAGGCACGAGGATTGACCCTCCTCCAGTCCAGACTTGAATCCTTTGGATTATAAAATATGGCAGCACTTAGAGGAGAAGGTCTGCGCTAAACCCCATCGCAATTTAGAGTCACTTAAAGCATCTCTGATTAAAGCAGTCGCCGATATTGACATGAATGTCGTGCGTACTTCGATTGATGACTGGCCTAGCAGATTGAAGGCTTGTATCGAAGCCAGAGGAGGAAATTTTGAATAATTTTAGTGTGATTTAAATCTGTATTTTGTACCCTTTCATTTGATATATAAATGGTTGTAGTGCGTAACTCATTGTGTCATTTATTTAACTTTCCATATGTGACAAAACTTATGACCAGACTATGTACATAGTCGGGCCATAAGTTCTGTCACATGGGTAAAATTTCGAATTTAGAATAGAGGCCACAAAAAAAGTTATGGGAATTCGAAATTTGAATATTTCAAGAAAATAAAAATATAGGTTTTCTGGAATATTCTTCATTTTCCAATATGGAGTGGACGCGCAAAGAAGACAGAGTCGCAATAATTGCATTGCATCGTTGCGGCCACGCACCAACAGTGATTTTTAAACTGCTGAAAAATTTGAAAATTCCACTGAGATTCATTTATCGTACTATCAAACGATTCAGGGAAGATTCAAGTTTAAATGATAAACAAAGAAGCGGTCGACCTCGTACTGTTCGGACTCCAGCGGTCATCAAAGCAGTGAAGGCGCGAATCCAACGAAATCCTGTCCGCAAGCAAAAAATGTTGGCTCTGCAGATGGGACTAAGCAGAACCACTGTTAAAAGAGTATTGAATGAAGACCTAGGACTGCGTGCTTACAGAAAAAGAACAGCACATCTTCTTAACGCACGGCTGACGAAAATCAGACTCGAAAGATGCCGGGTTTTGTTAAGACGGTACGCAGGTAAAAAATACCGCGAAATACTTTTTTCGGACGAAAAAATTTTTAATGTTGAGGAGAGTTACAACAAACAAAATGATAAAGTGTATGCACAGTCTAGTGAAGAAGCGAGCAAACGTGTGCCACGTGTTCAGCGTGGCCATCACCCTTCGGCATTCATGGTTTGGCTTGGGGTCTCCTATTTTGGTCCAACAGAGGTGTTTTTTTGTGAAAAAGGAGTGAAAACCAGTGCCCTCGTATATCAAAACACAGTCCTAACAAACATTGTGGAACCTCTTTCACAAACAATGTTCAAAAATAGGCACTGGGTTTTCCAGCAGGATTCTGCACCGGCCCATAAGGCGAAAAGTACCCAAAACTGGCTCACGACCCATGGAATCGTCTTTATCAGGCACGAGGATTGGCCCTCCTCCAGTCCAGACTTGAATCCTTTGGATTATAAAATATGGCAGCACTTAGAGAAGAAGGTCTGCGCTAAACCCCATCGCAATTTGGAGTCACTTAAAGCATCTCTGATTAAAGCAGTCGCCGATATTGACATGAATGTCGTGCGTACTTGGATTGATGACTGGCCTAGCAGATTGAAGGCTTGTATCGAAGCCAGAGGAGGACATTTTGAATAATTTTAGTGTGGTTTAAATCTGTATTTTGTACCCTTTCATTTGATATATAAATGGTTGTAGTGCGTAACTCATTGTGTCATTTATTTAACTTTCCATATGTGACAAAACTTATGACCAGACTATGTATATGTACTTACATACGGTTTTCGAATAAAAAGTGAAAAACGTCATAAAGTACCATGAACATTTTGGGCCCACCGGTGTAGCAACTAGTGACCCAAATCATTTGAAAGGTCTTTCGAAATACATAATTTTATTGTATGGCGGTATCTTCGTATTTTATGGAGAAAAAAGTTATGATCAAATGAAATGTGATCAAATGTCCTTAAAAGGCCATATAAATAATACCAACCGAGCAAGCAGATTCACTTCTTATCGGGTGATGGGTGGCTCTTTACCTAGATACTATTATCCTATAGTCTGACAGATGCAAGAGCCTGAAACAAAAGAGCCGTACAAACGGTCACCCATCAAGCTACCGTCTCCGATATATGTTGCTTAACCCATACGATCGTTTGCGATTTACATAGACTTGTATGGACATTTCATTTGATCATAACTTTTTTCTCCCATAAGTTATGAAGTTACCGTTCAAATGATATGGGTCACTAGTTGCTACACCGGTGGGCCCAAGGTTCATACAATTTGGTCATTGTTCTTTTCAAGTTTTTAACTGTGATCCCGGAGGGCTTTCGAGGTGGAAATCTTGGATTTGTTATGACCCATTGGATCACTACCAGCTCAACTCATAAAAAAATCAGAACACCTCATTTGATGTAAGGTAAAAGTACCAAGTCCATGGGCTTAACGTTAAATGTCCAGTTGAGACCAATAATGTTTATAATTACAGGTAGAGCTTGTCCAAACTGAAATGACGCGCCCCACTACCGCAAGCTTAATATCGCAAATGAAGGAGTGGGGCGCGTCATTTCAGTTTGCACAAG